>LOJH01015056.1:13134-23701 GCA_001685095.1 Ellobius talpinus | reverse complement strand
TCTTCTGGCCTGCAGGCAGACACACAGACAGAATATTGTATACGTAATAAATAAATAAATACTTAAAAAATAAAAAAGATGGCTTCATGTTCCAAACTTTAACCTAACTACTTAGGACAGAAGTTTACCCAGAATAGTCAACAAACACATCCCAGAGGAGAGCAGAGAGAGCCAGGGTGGCAGGAAAAAGTGTAGAAGAGGAGGTGCCGGAGGAGGGCATCCTCCCAGGACAGGATGGTGAAATACCTATGGACTTCCAGTCTCTGCCTTGCAAAAGGAGACAGGATTGAGGGACAGACAAACCTGACCAAACAAACAAACAAACAAAACCCCCCACTAAACCAAAGTGTTATACACCACAGCAGACGCTGGGGGAGGAAACGCCTGTGTGAGGGTCGGTGCGGCCTCCATAGTTTCTTGTGCATGACAGCAGCAAACAGAAGGACATTTAAAAGGCCCAGAAGTGTGTGTGCCTTGCTTAGAACCGTGGAGGTAAATAGAAGCAGTGGAAGGAGGCAAAGGATGACCTGTATAGCCTAGCTGTGTCTCTGGCATGCTGGGCAGGACACAGCCCTCTCTGCCCTAAGTCTTTCAGGCCTGTTTGAGTTTTTATATTATGCAAATGGGAACTGGTAAAAAAACATTTTTGAAGCTTATGGGGAAAAAAGGAATAAAAATATGCCAGGGTCTTGTGTTGGGTTCAATGATCACAGAAAAACACAGTGACCAATGGTGCAGGGTCCCAGGCCCTTCCCAGTGTTCCCAGTTGACCAGATTGAAAAATTCTGAGCCATAAATGGTTGTTTTTCATTTGCAATTAGCTAAAAATAATTAACTGATTTTCACCTCGTTATCTAATTATTCTTTATTCCCTAATTACCTGTGTGGGCTTTGCACTGGCTGTGGACTTGGTAACAAATGAGGGAGAGGAGGCCAGATTTTACTGGCAGTGCTGGCTTTTGGTTTCTTAGCTTTAAAGCGTTAGCAGGGAGAATTGTCTCAGTGGGCACTCATTCCTCTGTGCTACAGGGCTGGAGAAACTTCCACTTGGATGATTCTAAGGCGTTCACGCTCAATTTAATGCTCTCTGAATATATATTAACCAGAAAGTTGGTCTCTCCTCCCTGGAGAGACGATGGAGGGGTTTGAGGCCTATACCTTGGAACTGGGACTCTTGTGCAGCAACAGGAAGCCAGGCTCTCAATCTTCACTGGGCCTGTAGCGAGACCTGGCTGGGCCCGGTGTCATCTCCTCACACCCCACGGCACAGAACAGTGGCTTCCACCCTCCAGCTCTGCCACTTGACAGACGGACACTCAGAGAAGTGAAGTAGCTTATCCAAAGCTACACAGCTAACGCTAGGTAACAGTTATGGAACCGGGGTCCTGTAGCCTGAGGACTGTCGCTGTATTGGCAAGTCGCCTGGCTGTGTCCCTGTCCCCCAGTCCCTCGTGCACCCAAAGCTGCAGAGACATTCAGCTAGCTAGTCCAAGAAGGAGTCATTGAGAGCAGGAAGTAACAGGAAAGCCATGAGGACACACACTCCTGGTTTCCTGTCGTTTGAGAGAAGCATAGGATTCGACCTGACTGGAAACCGCATATTCTATAGGAATTGGCTGCTGCTGTGAAATGCCTGGGGAAGGAAAAGGAGGAGGCAGGCGGGATGGGAGAGGAAGGAAGTGGAGCATGCGATACTAAGGGGGCCCTTTGCTCTGGATTTCTCCAGATGGTACCAGTGAGACGCCCCCCACACTAAGTTGAGGAGTCCCAGGTTGTCATGTGCGCTGGGATCAACATCAAGTAAGGACTCCCTTTCTGTGTACCCACAAACCATGTGGGCACAGCTCTGGGGAAAACATCTGCAGACATCCTGGCACAGGTTCAACCAGCCTGGGGTCAGCAGGAGCCCTAGAATCAGGAGTTTCAGCTCTAGAGGCAGGATGCAGCAGTTAGCAAGTGTTCTCTCAGGACCTCCTGAAGGCCAGGAACCCTTGCCCCAGCCTTCTTTGCAGGCTGTGGGTGACTATGTGGACCCCTGGGTGGCTTACAGGTTCAGAGGCTCAGTCCATTATTGTCATAGCGGGGAATGGAGGCATGTAAGCAGAAATGGTACTGGAGATGGAGCTCAGAGTTCTACATCTGGATCCCAGGCAGCAGGAAGAGATATTGGCACTGGGTCTGGCTTAAAAGCATTTGAAACCTCAAAGTCCACCCCTAGTGACACATCTACTCCAGTAAGGCCACACCTTCTAATCCTTCCCAAACCATTCCAGTAACTGGGGACCAAGCATTCAAACATGAGCCTAGAGAAACCCTTCTCATTCAAACCACCACACAGCTGAAGCCGCAGGGTGGGGCAAATCACGACTTCATCCCATTCCAGGTATCAGGTCCTGGGATATCAGAGCACCCATGAGTCCCCCAAGTGTAGTGATGCAGACCAGAGCCTAGAAGGGTCGATCTGAGCCTAGGGAGCCATCCTGGTGTTAGGGTCCTTGCTTCCTAGAACAGGTTCCTGGCAGGGTTTATTGAGTGTTCTCGCTCCTGAGAGTAACCACATGGAAAGGTTTGTTCTGCAGCGGTTTATGTTCTCTGAGGCTCCACCCAGAACAAAGGGAAATACATGTAGTTCCATTTGGGTCACTCTGAAGACACACGCACCCTACCCTTGTGATCCCAGGGGTGTGGACCATTCTCTTGTTCAGGAAACATTGCACCGATTCCCCTGGAGCCGAGTCTTCCCTGCCCTGTGCCTACTCACAGACCAGGGCCTCTGTTGTGTGGTGTTTCCTGAGGAGATGAGAACACGTGTCTCTTCACCCCAAATAGGTCACACTGATGATAGAGTGGAGAAAGGACTCTGCCCAAGTCTAGCTTGGTAAAGCTGTGAGCTTACTGGGGTTACTCAGGGGTGACTTACATATGAATGGCTGGGTAACATGAAAGCTCCCTGGAGCTTCCGGCCTGACCTGCAGGTGGCAGGGACCTGTTCTGAGAGGCTTACCTCCTCAGCATTATTATTGCTTTTATAACCTTAACAGGGGACCTTGTGTGTCCTCTAAATTTGGGGATTCTCGAGAGGCTTGGAAGTTTCCTTGGCTTCCTAAGGCTTGTGAGTATTCCTCCTCCTTCCAGGAGGGATTTCCAGTTTGAAGAACACAGCTACATATTACCCTCAAACATGGCATACTAGTCCCTTCAGGCTCAGTCAATACGGGTTTGGACCCAGCAGGGCTCAGGAGGCCCCCTCACACCAAGGATCTCAGAAGCCACTTTGAAAATCCCTGTCTAGACCTTTCTAGGCAGAAGTAGGGCCAGAAGGCAGTGGGTCAGAGAGTCACATTTGTCTAGAAATAGCCCAAATAGAGGCAGCATCTAGGCTTTGATTATCTCGGCACCTGGGAAATAGAGGGAGCATCCCCGCGGTCCCCTGCTCACTTGGGAATGTGAGCCTTTGTCTCTACCCTGTTAAGATCTGGCTCTTCATTCCTGCTGCAATGTAGCACAGAGCCGTCCAGCTGGGTCATGGGGACCTTTGTAAAGAATGTGTTTTCAATTAAGCCGCTCTAGCCGTGTGCTGGGTGCTCATTCAGGGCCGCCCACGAGGCAGCACTCGAGGCTCCCTGAAGCACCCTTGTGCAGACATGGCCCTCATACAGATGTGTCTCTCAGGGGCACACACTTCCCCTAGAGGTTCACTGCAGATGTCTGCAGCCCAGGCTATGGCCCCGCAATGGTGAGGACATTAGGACCTACCCTATCAGTGGGTACTGAGCCAGGCAGTCAGAGAGCCTGGGTCCCGCTCCCACCCCTTACCCACAGTCCTGTGGGAAGTAGGAACTCGGGTCTGTGCTGATGAGAACAGTCAGGAAAAACGTCTTTACTCTCTCTGGCCGGGTTTCTTCCAGGTGTACATGCCTATTTGTGCAGTTGTTCCAACTGGGTCCAGTGGCAGTTTGATTTGAAAACTGGTAACAGCTTAGATCACAGATTGGGGATGCAGTTATGTCAGGATCCTCCAGAGAGTGGAATGGAGGACCGTAAGCATCCTGAAGGCTTGGTCTCCTGCCACAGACCCAGCACAGAACTGTCACCCAGAATATGCCATGCGCTTATGGGAGGACACAGAGCGAGTAGAAATAGAGTTCTGGGCTGTAGTTGGTTAATTGATTCCTGTGAGTGACCACATGAGATCAAGCAAGTCCAGGTCTTCATATCTGCGTAATAGCTGGTGCTCCTAACCACTGAGCGGTCCAACCCCTGATACATTATTTTTGCATATCTCAGCATCCACATACAGTCAGGAAGAGTCATTGACCATGGTCATGCCTACTCCATCAACAGCACACATTCAGCCAGGACTTCACCCAGCAGGGCTTCCTCCACACTCCCTGTGGGCTGTCACAAAGCCAGTGGGAAGGTTCCGGGTGGGAGACAGCTTTCCCTGCTGCTCTGCTGAGGTAATAATCTTTTTATTGGTAATGTAAACATCTTCCTCTAATTGTTTGAAATCACCTCAGCTTGATAAGCATACAATGTACGTATTTTATAGGCGTAATTCAATTAATTTTCCAGAGAAAAGTATCAGTTAGATGCATGTAAACATACTGGTTAAATTGTATGTCTTCATTCCTTCCACTCCAATGACAGAGATGGTAAAGAACAGACTATAAAAATTGCACCACGAGCTTGTTCCTTTTTTTTATCGCCTGTCAAATTATTGCTGAGATGCCCAGAGTTGGTAGCGAAACATTATGATCCAATGCTAGCAAGTGGTAAGACGCCATGTGTAGGTTACACATTGAGTTTAGGTAATGTACCAGAAAACATGGCATGAAAACACTAATTTTCTCAATCTATATCGGTAGACGCGCTGTTTACCAATGAGAGGTGAAGATCTATAAGCAGTTTGTTAACTTGAAGTCTTGGCTGGGCTGCAAGTGAAATGTGCTCTAGCTGTACTCGAACTCGTAATGGACGTAATGAAGACTCTGCAGCTTACTTTAGCTGCTTGGGGGATGTCCCAGGTCCCGGGAATCCAGCGAGCAAGCTAGTTCGCTATTTGCTAGGAGGGCACCGCCGCTATTAGAGCAAACGCAAGCAATGTCTCTCTTCTCTCTGTGCATCATAGCTTCCCACACCACACACAGCCTCCTTATGGAAGATGACCTCCCCACCCTGCAGCCCATCCTTCGTGGAGGGAGCAGAGAGAGCTGTTATTCACGGCGCACCTCAAGCTGTTGAACGGGAGAGCTGGTTTAATTTAATTTATCTGACCTATAAAAATAAAATAAAGAGAAGCAGGAGATGTGTTATTACCCGCCTTTGATGACACCGGCATTCAAACATTTTATTAGCTTATTACTGAGCAGCATCGCCGACAAGAGCCTCTTTGTCTCGTGTACCACTCTGTGAAACCTATTCTTCAGTTTTAAGGAATAATTGTTGTCTAAGAACACGAGGGGAAAATAGAATCTTGTGGCTTATGGGTCGATCTGAAGGAGGCCTTCTAAATGCTGGCTCCTGCCTGGTCCGATTTAGCTTTCCCTCAGCTCTTTCCTGAGACCCTGGCATCGTGATATTGGGCAGCTTCATCCAAGCAAGGGTCCTTTGACTAAACCGGTGAACCCTACAAAATACAGGAGAAGTTACAAATTCCATGAGCCCCCTTTCTCACAAGCTCCGTGGAACATTCCAGGGAATGCTGGCTTGGTCACCGTCAACGCTTTTTGGCAGCTAACGCCGCTGTGCTCCAAGGCCAGGCCTTGCGTTGCATACTAATAAGTACCTGCTAACATTGAAATGAGCACAGGGTGACCCTACACAGAAGCCAGTTCGCTTTTGCTATGTCCAGCACCTGGCAAAATTACACATTCATTCCACAGTCCTATTTTTAAAAAAGTGGTTGAAAGGTTCCCTGGATTGTGGGAAAGGGCCATAGGCCTTGGAGGACATTTTACCCTGAGCAGGGACATGGCCTACAAGGTAAGGGGCCCAAGGAACATACATTATGTCAGGCAGAGGGGCTATGTTTTCTTGCTGAGTATTTTGATACTGGTGTCTCATTACTGTCATTCTGTAATGACATCCTTGTGAGCCTAAAGTATGAGGCCTGAGGACTCCAAGAGATTGGGCCCAAAAGCCAAGAAGCCATTTCTCCATGTGATCTGTCTAATAAATGAAGTGCATTTTATAGGCTTCTTAAATAGTTTTTAAATACAGCTGGCTTTGAACTCACCATGGAGCTGAAGCTGGCCTTGCCCTGGGATTGTAAATTTGCACCACCATCTCTAGCTCTGTTACCTTATCTAATTTTATCAGCACCCACAAAAAGATCCTGCCGCTCCGTCTACTTTTTGACTGTGACTGCAGAAATCAGTTGATCCAAGTGTCCTTATCAGCAAGCAAACAAGGCCATGGAGCAACAGCAAATACTCCACTCGTGCCAAGCGCTCTTCATCAAGCAGTCCGTAAAAGGGCCAGCTTCTGTAAAAACCGCTGTGGCCACTGATTTAACATACGCTGGAGCCCGGATAAATTTTATTTTGTAATAGACAAATTTTTAAATCTTTTGTTTTCAAGGACCTGAATTATTGCCCTATTTTTAAAGGTTAAAAACATCACTAATCGCCTTTATATCGATCCGTGGCCTCCAAAAAATGTGCATATGTAATGGACGCATAAGACAGCGTTTTAAGAGAAATGGAAGGGATCTAAATTAAAATCTGTCCCCAGGGATTGCAGCAGAGGCAGAAATGGTAGCGATCAGACTCTGCTCCCTTCCTCCTAAGTTTCTGGAGATGTTTTCAGTGTGTGTCAGGGTAAGGGCAAGCAAATCATATGAAAGAAAAGCAAATCTTCAAGCTATAAAAATCGATTGTTTCCGAGTCAGCGCTGTGACTCTGTGTGGTGCCTGCTATGTGAATTTCCTGTCGGGTGGTGGGAAGTGGTTGTGGACCAGATGCTGTGAGTCCCTGTCCAACACGGTTGCTGTCAGCCGCGTGTACCTCTTCAGATTTAAATATGAATTTGATAATTCAAAATCAAATAAAATTAGAAGCTCAGTTCTCCCCCACAAGCCACGTCTGTGGTGCCCCCATCACCCTGAATGGCTCGGGGCCACCGAATGGCTCTTGTGATACATATTTCAACACAGGGTCCGTCAGTGCCACTGTCCTGAGAGAACTCAAGCTTCTAGTAGAGGGGTTATCCCACAGATCATGGTGTGGCACAGATGTGTGGTTTCAGCAGTCTGCCTGTCTTTGCACATATGTAAGGAACATGTATCTACCTTTTGTAGAAGGGGAAATATCACTTTTGATACCTTGAGAGCGAGTTTAGACTTACATGAATGGATGTGATTTCAGTTTGACTCTAAAGCCCACTGACTTTGAGACCTGCCAGCTGTTTGGAGGTTCCCCAGGCCCCCCAACTATATCCCCCGGGGTATGCCTATGTCCGGGTCAGAATAGACCCTAACACCAGGAAGGTGGGGGCGGGGGGGCTTGCTCACAAGGAGTGTCTCCACTTTTAGCTCTGGCATGACAGACTGAGATACCACAGTCATGGTCACAATGAGGATCCAGAGCCCTAGGGACCACTCCAAAGCTTGCACAATGTGACCTCTCTAGAGCAGCACACAGAGCCACCGTGGGACATACTGGCTTGGAAGATATTCGGTGACAATCCCCCCACGAACCTCAGTGTGCTTTCTTTAGTTAGGGCTGGTACTTTAGTCACCCTGGGGGCACTTATTTGTGTCACCTCCTGTGAACAGTGGATGAGAAGTACCTGCGGTCTCCACAGGGTCAGGAAGAAGGCTCTTCCTTCCTGGTACTGCTCTTATTCAGCCCACCGGAGAGCTCTGCTCCCCAAGTGGGATCCATAACTCTGCCTGTGAGAGTAACCCAGGAAGCTGCAGGCCAGTGGCACGGCCTTTCAGGGCGGGTTGCCACCCTCCCCTGGGCCTGTGCACCCATACAGCTGCTGGCTGGTGCCATTCTGTGCTCGTTTTGTTGCTCGCAACCTCTTTGCACTGGGACCCAGATGTAAGTGAATGGGTCACAAAAGAAGTATCTGGGTTAAATGCGTGCTAAACAGGTTTAAAATTACTGCTCATTGTGTGAAGCAGATGCAAGGCTCAAACAAATGCAAAACATGCAGATGCCAGGGAAGGCACTTCCATAGACACAGCCTCCAAGCCTGATGCTGCAGGGGTGAGGTGGGTGCAGTCCCTGAAGTCCTCAGCCAGTGCGACAACCCTGAGTGCCAGAGGAGCGGGCAAGGGCAGTGACCCCTGTACTTTAGGCATCCTATGGTTCTCTTGTTGCTCTGACGTGAGTCTTGATCCCTTTTAATATCAAATGAGTGTCAACTCTGCTATCCTCTGGACCATCCTATGAAGATGCCTGGAGACTTCCTCTTTCTCCACATACACGGAGGTCTTAACTTTGGCCAAGCATGAGTAGTGAGCAATATGCCTTGGCTTAGCAGGTTGCTTATCATTTATTTCAGTGTCCGATGCGCATTTCTTGGTGACACTTGGTGGTTTGCAAGTTGCTGCCTGAGGAACATGCCTGACAGGGACGTACGGGTGCGTTTTAGGATGACAGTGTTGAACAATCACAGAACTAGATTCACTGTTGAGAGGAGTTCTGGATAAGTCCCCCAAAGAATCTGTCCTTTGTGGTCACCTACTAGGTGCCTTCTGCTGTTGGTGCTTCTTTTTTTCTTACTCTGCAGCTCTGCCAACTCTGGAATTCACTGCGTATCCTAAACTGCTCTCAGGCTTGTGGCAATCCTCCTTCCTCGGCCTTCCTAGTGTTAGGATTACAGGCAGGAGCCACTACACCAGCTTCACACTTTTATAAATACTTAGCTCCTAGCCTGCTCCTCAGGGTGAACATCATTCTTTGTCCCGGCTCACGGAGACCCCGAGGCCTGAGAGAACAGGTGCAGCAGGCGGGCCAGCCTCATCACTGCAAGAATCAGAGCCTTGGTCAGACCCCAGCCAGCTCTGAGACGACTCACATGTTCACGCCCCTGCTGACCACAGGGGACAGCTGTGCTAGGAGCAGCCCATTCACGTTTCTCCTCCTATTTCGGTGTTGAAGCCTCATCTGAGGGAAGGGATCAATATTTATTCCTGAAATCTGACTTTTGGCTCATTTAGCATTATCCTTCTTGCTTTAGAAACTGGGTGTGTTTGTCATGACTGTCATGTCTGGGAACATGTGCACCCGTTGAGGGATTGCTAGAGCTTAGAGCTGCTCTCCACAGACATGACATCTCCCGTTCGCCTTGTTTCTATAGTATGAACTTGTGAGGTCCACTCTTGGGCAGCTTTCCGGACTCCAGTGCACTGCTAATGACTGCACTCACCATGGTGAACTACCCTCTCACTGACTCCGCCTCCAGCCTCAAGTCTCTATGGGGAAGCGCCAGCATCTCTGCAACAGCCCACCTCCAGCCGCAGCCTGCCCCAGCAACATCATTGCCCTCTCCTCTCCTCTGAGTTCATTACTCTTTTGCCTTTTTTGCATTCCATGGAGCAGGGAGACAGTGCAATCTTTTCTTCCCGGCTTTGTATGGCTTTCTCCTGGATCATCCGCGCTGTCACAAATGGCAGGCCTTCTTTCTGCCAGCTGACTCCTTCCTACCCGGTTATGTTTGTGCATTTCCTTCCAGATCTCCATACACTGGCTGAGGGACACCTGGAGTATTGGTGACTTTTCTGCTGATGTAATAAACTTGTGTGAACAAAAGCAACAGGGGAGGGGTTTGTTTTGTCTTCCGGTTCCACAGGGAGAGAGTCTGTTATATTGAGAGAGGCGTGGCCTAGTGGCAGGAGCTGGAAGCTGACTGATCATATTTCATCAGTACATAGGAAGCAAAGAGAGAACTGGAGAGATGGCTCAGTGGTTAAGAGCACGGACTGCTCTTTCAAAGAACCTGAATTCAATTCCCAGTACCGACCTGGTAGCTCACAACCATTTGCAGTTCCAGCCCTAGGGATCTGAGGGCCTCCTCTGTGGATACTACATGGACATAATGTACGGACATACAGGCAGGCAGAATATCCATACACATAAAAGTAAATAATTTAAAAAAAGAAAGCAAAGAGAAGAGGAAGTGGGGCAGGTGGACCTGTAAATCCTCAAAACCCGTTCCTAGTGGCGCACTTCCTTCAGCAAGGCCATACCTACTAAAGGTTCAATAACCTCCCAGACAGTGCCGCAAGCTGGAGACCAAGTGTTCAAACACCTCAGTCTGTGGGGAACGTTTTCATTCAAACCACCACACTTGGTTGTCAGTGAACATGTGTGTGCAGGAATCTCTTGGACATACGGACTTCAGCTTTTCCACAGGCAAACTCAGGAGTAGAGCCACTGGTTCGCATGCAGTTTTATTTTTGACTTTTTGAGGGTTCTTTCTACGATTGCCCTGAAGACTGTATAAAGTCCCATCCCCTTTAGCAAAACATGAGGGGTCCAGTTTCTTGTTTGCAGACCAGCACTGCCTCTCTCTCTCTCTCTCTCTCTCTCTCTCTCTCTCTCTCTCTCTCTCT
>LOJH01015056.1:0-13033 GCA_001685095.1 Ellobius talpinus | reverse complement strand
TCTCTCTCTCTCTCTCTCTCTCTCTCTCTCTCTTCCTCCCTTCCTCCCTCCCTCCCCCTCTTGTTTTTTGAGATAGGGTTTCTCTATGTAACAGCCCTAGCTGTCCTGAAACTAGCTCTGTAGACCAGGCTGGCCATCACCGCCCAGCAGTCTTCTGTCTCTTCCGTGACAGTTCTTCTAACAGTGTGACGCTGTAGCTTGTTCTGGTTTTAATGTGATTTTTTTCTAGTGGTTGGTCACTTGGAGCATTTGTCCATACTTGTTGACAATTTCTATTTCCTCTTTTGAAAAATGTTTGTGTGAATCTACTGACTCCCCCCCGCCTTTGGTATTTTTGAAACAGGGGTCTCACTCTGCAGCTTTGGTTTGCCTGGTATTCCCAGGCCAATTGTATATTACATTCAAGTTGGCTCAAACTTCTGACAATCCTCCTGCCTCAACCTCCTGAGCGCTGGGATTACAAGGCATGAGCCACCATACCCAGTGCGATCATTTTAAACTGAGTTATTTACTTTCTTGCTGTTGAGCTGCTTTGATTCTTATCTATTCCCATTACTAAGCTCTTATCTGGACACAGAATACAAGGACGTGTGTCCTTCTATGTCAGAAGCAGGGACTAATAGTCAGGAAACCAATGGGCCTGCTGACATAGACACACACAGCACATGTGCCGTGACACACATCTGACAGCCCAGCCTTGCACACGGTTCTATGAGCACATGGTTCTATAATGTGTCACTAGGCTGCCTTTGCCTCCCCCCTCTAATCTGGCCTACTAGCGTCTCCAGAGATGGATGCCTCTGTTATTGACTCCAAGAAAACACCCAACCAAAAAGATGCTCCATTCGCCGCCTAAAGGAATGTAGAAATATACTGGACACATAGAACATATGTTCATACATAGCAGGCATGGTATGCTTAGCTGCATGGGAATGTTACCAATTGATTCAGACTTCTGAGATCCTGTTGGTTTGACATGTTCTTCAGAAATGAGCTCTTTTTAAAAGGACATATCTCGAATCCCTCCTCCTATTACTCTTTAGTGTATGCCAGGACAGGAGGTTCCCATCTTAGCAGCCTCGGTCTCTGTAAGAGGCACACACAGAGCCATGGAAGCCGGACCACTTCAGATTGCCAGGTTAAGAGTCAGCTGATGCCTGGGAGCTCATCAACCAGCTGCCCTCTCCTTATCCATCCAAGTATAGCAACCCCCCAAGGCTGGTGCAGGGGATGGGACAGCCATTGTGGAGGAAGAAGATAATGTTTTATTGCAAGGGAAACTGGTGGTTTCTCCACTTTTGCTAAAGAGGGCCTGTGTATATGTGGGTGATTCCCATGCTTGGTGGGTTCACTATGGCTAATCCCTACTAAATTCCCGCAAGGATGGATGTGCCCTTGGGGAAGACGGGTCTCTCATTTCCTGACCCCAGCAGGTCTCCCCTAAGGCTATGTCAGCTCCCTCTGAGACCACCTCTGTCTTGTGGCCTCAATGCTGACCGTGACAGTCTGCCCTCCCCATCAGGCCAAACATTTGGGGGTGAGGACAGAAAGCCCCCCATGCTGAGACTGGTGAGGGTGGAAGAGAGGAGAACATTCTTCGGGGGGTGTCACAAACCAATCAGTTTCTCCTCGTGTCCCCTGAAGGAAAGTAGAGCGGCGATGAGCATCCAAGCTGTTTGCTCGGCACACAATGCCAAGCAGAAAATCGGCTGGGGGACGGTAGGACGAGCGCATTGTCCCCGCTCTCCAGCCACATTATTTCTTCTTTATTAAGTTCAGATGTGATAAAGAGCCCCGCTCCTCCCTGGAGCGTGACAAGTGGTTGTCTAGAACCCTTGCAGGCAACAATTATCTTTATAAATAGGCCAGCGAATGCCCACTGCCACCCTTGTAGGAGCGTGGGATGCTAATACACTCTGCACTCCAGCCTTTGCACACAATGTGGCCAGGTATTAGTCACACAACTCAGGACCACAGCAGAAAGCCAGGGACATAAAGAGTGCTCAATCAGTGGCAGTCCCCTGGCTGTGAAAGCCCATCTCTGCTTCCCCACTCCACTCTCCATTAGTAGGGAGCAGCAGATGGTGTCCAGGTCAGTCCTGGGGGTAGGAGACAGCCCTGGGGGCGGGGAGGGATTCAGGAAGCAAGGTGAGCTCCTGTTTGTGTGGGGAACTGGGCTATGTAAAATGTCTGAGGACCCTAACTTGCTCTAGGAAACAAACCTTCTGTTGGTCTCTCTCCTGACCATACCCCCTACCCCAGCTCCTTCTGAGATGGCCCTGGTGACCTCTAAGGTGACACAGTGTCAGGATGGATCTCCAGAGCCAGGGTGTTATCAGAGAAGGTTTATTTGTTTCTATACGTGGTGTGGCAAGGTGACAGAACAACCCTGAAAAGTTAATAGATGTTTGAAGAAGAGCCTTGTCCACCAGGGCTCATCTGTCATGGGGTATGCCCATCTTTTTGTGGCTATAGCCATTCTATAGAAGGGCTGCCACCAGGCTAGGGAGGCTTTGACCCCATAATATTCCAAAATCACCTCTGTTGTGAAGCAGGACAGCCAGACTTCCTCCACTTCTAGCAGGACCAGCGGTCACCCAATAGGTTATCCAGGAATTGAATGAATTAGCCATAAGATTCCCAGCCTGGATAACTTGCTTCTAGAGGGACAATTTAGAGTGTGTTGAGCAGTCTCAGGCAGAGTAGAACAGGATGCAGGATGTCCCATGACCCAGGTCATTCCTGCTCAGTGCCAGCTGGGAACTCTGGCTCAGCCTTGCCTCTTTGTGTGGGAAGTAGGACTTGAAGTAGAGAGACATTCCCCATTAGGAGGTCAGGGGGAAGCCAGGAAGACCCAGAAGGAACAGTGGTTCCCACATTCCTGCACATGGGCCCCATACCAAAGGCCTCTTTCACATACTGCCTTAGGGGGCTGGACCAACCCATACTGATAGGGGAACAGTCTTGAAGAGGTAGCCCATATCATAGGGCCTTCCATTCAGGAGTCTAGAAGCACCTTTCCCTGACTCAGATCTGCTGTGCATTTTTTTAAGGGAAGCTGGGCCTCCATAGAGTTTCATCTACTATCTTTTGCCCCGGCCCGGGCTTGCTCTCAAACTAAGGCAATGGTTTCCCAAAACCACCAGAAGCTTCCCGGAAGTCTGTGAGGTAAATTTTGTGCCAAATATAAATTTAAGAAGCAATGTACAATCTGGCCTCCCTTACTGGTCTCGTTCCCCTTCACCATGTTAGCAGTGATGAGCACCCGCCAGCCAGACTTTCACCACAAGGAGCATCAAATGCAAATGGAGGAGAGCATGTGTTCACACATCAGCCCCTGATGCTGGTCTGGCAGCCCACGGGAGGCTGACAGGGTCCACATCAGCTCTTATGCTGATCTGGCAGCCCACAGGAGGCTGACAGGGTTCACATCAGCCCTGATGTTGACATAAGATGGTTGCTGTGTGACCTCTACATCCATGTTTTCTACTTTCTTTTATTATTATTACTATCATTTTTAAAAAATGATTTTTTTCCTGTGCATTGTTGCTCTGTCTGTGTGAGGGTGTCAGATCCCCTGGAGTTACAGACAGTTGTGAACCGCCATGTGGGTCCTAGGAATTGAACCTGGGTCCTCTGGAAGAACAGCCAGTGCTCTTAACTGCTGAGTCATCTCTCCAGCCCCCATATTTTCTGCTTTCTAAGCAGAAAAGAAGAGGTCATGGCCAGGCATAGGGACACAGGGTCCCTTGCCCATCCAGCCACAAAGTGGCTAGGCAGTGCTTCCATAGGAGTGGAGGTAAAAATACGGAACATTAGGCTGAATTCAGGCAAGCAGCCTGAAGAGAGTCATGCTCCTGGGGTAGGAGAACTCAGGCTCTTCACAGGGAGGAACACGCCTGACAGTCCTATCTCATGGAACTTGGGATATAATATGTTTGTGGGATATGTGTGGTCTCACGGGTAGCAGGACCTACCTGCACACATTGTAGCGAAAGATCTGTGGAGGACACGGAATATTCTAGTAACTGACGTGGTGGAGGAATATCCCAGAAACCATCCTGTCCCCATTAGTGGGGGCATTCAGCATATCTCTTCAGCAAGGACCTTCACAGGTGTGGTAATGGTCCACTTCTTCCTGAGTTCCTCAAAACCATTCATCAGAACGTGGCATGGCAGCAGGGAGAGGCTCTGTTCAGGCTCTCGAGGAAGCTGAGATCTGAGCAGGTAAAGTGTGTCCAGTCAGTTTTCCATCACTATGTTGTCCACTGATGCTTGGCTCACAAGGACAAAAGGTTTATTTTGGTTTCTGGATTCAGAGGTATCGGTCCATGGCTTAGTCCTCTTGCATTGGGCCTGTGGCAGGCATGAGAAGGAAAGAAAGGTGGGTATGTCAAGGTACCTGGGAGGCAAGAGAGAAACAGAGGGCCAGGTTCTCTATATCTCCTTCAAGGAAAAGCCCCAGCGGTATAAATACCTTTCCCTAGCATCACCTACTAGAGGCTCCATCATCTGCCTACAGTACCAGAGGCTGAGGACCAAGCAAGTCTCCAACATATGAGCCTCTGAGGGAATTTTAGATCTAACATGACACATAGCACATGGAGACCTGAAAAGCAAGGGTTGTGTATCCCTGGTGGGCCATGTCAGGGCTAACCTGGATGACCCTCTTGGCTACCCCAGCAGTCCCACACAAACCCAGAAGGCACCGAGGGCATCATGTGGCTTGGAGCCCAAGGACACCCTACTGTCTCCTGGGGAGCCACAGTTCCAAGACATAGCAGGAAGTCCCCCATCCTATACCTAGCCTGCTCAGTGTGACGGCAGAATGGAAAGGCAGGTAGGGCCATGTCAGGCTAGCCCTGAGCAAGCTGCCCTGCTATCTCTGCCTCTTGGTGCTCTCTGATGTAACATGAAATCACCTGTCCATCCCCAGACAGTGCCCTGTGAGGTCCTAGAGAGGCAGACCCTCAGAGTATGCTTAACTGAATGTGGATCGCAGATATTGGTGCTGCCTATGTGAACACTGCCAACCACCGTAGCCCCTGGTGTCCACCCACAGGAGAGGGCCACGGAATCCACTCTGCCAATGGACCATCAATGCAGACCTTATATAAGCATGTCTGGAAGCCAGAATTCAGCCAGTCAGCCCATGGCTTGAGCAAATGCCCTGCTTCTCCTTTGATCTGCACATCTCTAGGCTGAACGCTTTCCTAACTGATATCTAAACTAAATATAGAGAGCCTGTCTAAATTTAGTACCGCGAATGAATCTCTCTATTCATCTCCAGTCTTTCCACTGCCAACCCCCAACACCCCACTGAGATTTAATGATCAGACCTTGGATGTGAGCTGCTGAGCCTTCCTGGAACTAGAGGCTGGTACTGCGTGGAGGGAAGGAACACAGAATACCCCTCCCACGTGCTGTCCTCTGCCATGAACCACAATGGGAATCTGACATAATTGTGCATATTTCAAGAGACAACATGGTCCAGGAATGTTGATTTACTCTGGAAAGAAATAGAAATATTCGTAACTGAATCAATAGCTCCAAGTCAACCAATAGCGTTAGGGCAGGAAATAATAACACGCTCATTATGGAAAAACCCTTACCGCTCACGATTTTCAAATCTTGCAAGTGAGAAAGGGGGAAACACAAGGCTGTACAACTGAGGGACCTGGAGACGGCTAAGTTCACGGTCTGCCCCACCCTCAGTCTCCTGGCTTCTGCCTTGACTGTCATGCCCAAGACCCTGGTTCTCTACCCATCAAACCCACATTCTGCACAGCAGGACAGAAGATTGAGCTAAGGGACATGAGCACCTGCCATTTTCCACAGAATAAGTGTTCCGACCAGTGGGCACAAAGCTGCCAGCACATCGCGGGGTAGAAACAGCCCTGCCTGGAAGACATGAACCCCCAAAGTATCCGGGATAACAGTGAGAGGACTTCGAAGTTAGGAAGAAAGCACACATGGCCTTCACTTTCAATGCAGTTTATTTTATCAGAAGTTTACGAACTTGATCTTTAATGATGGCCAATGGGATGAGCAGGTCCTAAAAGTGGTAGCATTTTAATAGTTGGTCCTTTCTAGAGGAACAAGATGGCCTCCCACTTTCAGACTTTCCCTTACACACAGGGCCAGATTCCTGGCTCTCGTATTACGGCCCCAATTTTGATGAAGCTCCTGGAGCTCACCTGACTGGGAAGGAAGAGACATCTGTGAAAGGAAGGGAAGGTGTGGTGGTCAATGCCTGTGATCCCAGCACCGGGAGGCAGGGGTGTCATGATCTGCTCAAGTTGAGGCTAGCCTGGTCTACAGAGAAAGTTCTACCCAACTGGGGCTACATAGTGAGATCCTGCCTTACAAAGACAAAACCCCCCAAATGGAAAACAGAGCAACAGCAAGGGAATCGAGGGAGAGGCACAGCCTGGCTGGTTTCACTGACACCCATCTGTCGTCTGAAGCAAGGCTTGCTAGCTTGTGATTGGCTGAGACTTGACTTCTCCTTCTGGCTATGGGTTACTGTGTGTTATAGGTCATGGTGTATGGACCAAATGTAAATTGGCATGGAGACAGCTTTCGGGCAAGCGCCTCAACTTGAGCCAGTTTCCATCAGAGAGACTTCGCCCAGCAACTGATGGAAACAGATGCAGAGACTCATAGCCAAACATTAGGCCGAGCTTAATAAAGGGAGGAAGGATTACAGGAGCTAGAGGGACCACAAGAAAACCCGCAGAATCAACTCGTCTGGGCTCCTAGGGGATCACAGAGACTGAACCAACAACCAGGGAGCCTGCATGGGACTGACTTGGTCCCTCTGCCTGTATGTTACAGTTGTGTAGCTTGATCTTCTTGTGGGACTCCTAACAATGGGAACAGGGGCTGTCTCTGACTCTGATGCCTACTTTTGGGATCTATTCCTCCTCGAGGAATGCCTCATTCAACCTTAGAGGAGGTGCCTAGTCTCACTGCAACTTGACATACCATGACTGGTTGATGTCCATGGGATGCCCACCTGTATCTGAAGAGAAACAGTGGAGAGAGAATGGATGGAGGGTAGAGAGGAGGTGGAGAGGGAGGAATTGGGAAGAGGGGAGGGAGGGAAACTTTGGTAGGGATAGAAAAACAAAACAAACAACAAAAGGAATCCAACTTCAATCTGATTCTTTCTGCTGTGTGTGGTTTGTTCTTCTGCGCTTGTGGTTTTTATTTCCTGTGTCTGAGAGGTTGACCTACTTGGACATTAGCCAGTGAAAGATGGGCATCTGGATGATAGCCGTTCACACCATTTGTAAGTTATCCGTCTTCCCTTTGCTCATTTGCACTGACACCATTTCTCAATTCTAAATTGCAGGAGTCATGTGTCTCTGGTCTGGACTTTCAGAGTTGTCAAAGAGCTGGCTGTGGGGTCATGTGACAGGCTTCACTGTCCATGGAGACTGGTTATCTCACTCTTCTTTTACAAATAATGTTCTTATTCTGGAGAGATGGCCAAGAACAGGCGCTGTTCTAGTGGAGAGCACAAATTCAGTGCCTAGCACCACCTCTGTCTGGGGGCTCACAGCTGCCTATCACCTGACTGCAGCAGATCTGATACCCTCTTCTGAACATCTTTAGTAAACACACACACATGCACACACACACACACATAAACATCTAAAATAATATTCTTAACTAGTCATTCATATTTATTTTTCTATGAGTCAGATTATCTTGCCCCATTTCTGAAAGAGATGGTATTTTTATTAGGACAATTAAATGTATGGATTAAGAGGGTGAGCTGGACTCTAACTCCCATATTAGGCCCCTACCCCCAGCATTCATTCTGCATTTCATGTGTGCAAGCTCACTTTGCACCCTAAGAAGAAGCATTTATGGTTTTCCTTGTAAGTTCATCTCTCCTGATCACTCTTGTGTTTTCTCTACCTGCTGTTTGAAGGCTCTACTTCTGAGCCCCTGCCCTAGGGTGTGATTGACAGGTCTTAGACAGATGGCAGTTCTCTTCCATCTTCTACACCCTTGCATTTCCTAAGTTCTGCATAGAGTGAAGATCTTCCTCCTGCCCGAGCAAGACCCTGTCTCCCTGGTAGTGGCTGTAGATTCCATACTTTTGCTGGCCATGCCTCGGCTTCCTCAAGGTCCATTAGGAGCCTCGCTGGCACATCCGTACCATGGCATGAAGACTGCATATGGCTCAACACTAAGTCATGAATTTACTTAAAGCATTATAGATCATCTCTATGTTATTTATTTATTTGTTTGTCTGTTTGTTTATGTGGATCTTGAGTATGAGCTTTGTCGATGACGATATGGCCTAGAGAGGAAAGGTGGTGTGCCATGCCTGTCCTAAGAAACTCAGGGAGGTCTGCTCATTCATTATTTCTGATGGTGTGTCTGGCAACAGCCGATTATACCTAAAAAATGAGGTGTTGCTCCACAACCGAGGGATCTCTTCTCTGTGTGTGGGAAGGGGGCAGTGTGAAGGGGTGGTGTGAAGGGGTGGTATGAATGGGTGGGGTGAAAGGGTGCTGTGTTGTGTTTTCTTTTTTAAACAAATACTGTTTGCTCACTAAAATCTACTTCCTGACTTATGACACAATCTTTCTGCTCTGCAGGCCCAACTCTCGTCCCAGTGCAGCTAACCAGGACCACTTGGTCGGGAAAATGGACCCGAGCTAGCCACAGCTCAGCCATTCTCAGCTACTAACATGACTCTACACAGTGCAGGGAGCCTGGCACTAGCTGTCAGGCTCATGTCACCAAGAACTGGTGGGATCTTCTCCACGTCTTACTTTGGTCCTCAACACACGTGATGCAGATGAGGAAGGGAGTCAGACCCTCAAGACATTTGTGTTCCCACCTGAAGGCATCACATCTGCTTCGTGTGGGTTTCCAGGTTTGATTTTTGATCCACATTGGCTCCATCTTCTGCCACTGAGTTTGGGTGTCTCAGAATGGGCATCACACCACACAGTTCACATCCCGATTCCCTGATGGAGTCATGTGGTACAAAGGGCTCTGCACACATCCGGGAGAGGTTTGTTAGCTTTTGCTGCTTTTGGTTTCCAGCACTGTTCTCTGAAGACTGTAGAGACACTGTCTTGAAAGGCCTCCTCAGGCAGGAACTGGAAACAGCTAGTCACATCACATTCAAGAGCAGAGACACAATAAACATATGCATAAAGCTAACTTCATTGCTCTTATATTATTGAGGGCTCAAAGCCAAGAATGATGCCCCCCAGGTGGAGGCAGGGTCTGCTCACATCATTAAGACAATCAAGACAATCCCCCATAAACACACCCACTGGCTAACCTGGTCTAGACAGTTCCTCATGAAAAGTCCCTTCCCAGAGGATTCTAGGTTGAGTGATGTTGAAGATTATAACTGTCACACTTGAGTCTCCTGGGAGTGTGGAAGCCTCAGGCGGAAGAAGCAAAGTCTCTGGAGGACTAAGAGCAAGGAGTTCTGGAGTTTAGGCTTGGGTGGCCCTGAGGACAGCCAGACACGGCTGGACAGCCGGACACGGGGAGCTGCCCTGAAAAGTGCACCCAGGAGGCAGCTGGGGAATCACTGCAGCCATGGAGGACAATTTCCAGAACCCGGACTGGCCACAGAAGGTGAACGGAGTTGGAAATCCAACAATATGGAGTAGACCTCTCTTTCGAGACATCCAAAGCGCTGACTGGTAACTGTTTCTGGGAGCAAGACACTAGGGCATGATGTCACCACTTCATGATCGTGTACCTGGAGGAGGTGATGCTTTGGGTGTGGGAAGGGCCTAGTCTGGGCCAGGTGAGCATCAGGAGTGGAACAGGAGACATGGGGAAAAGGATTCTAGTGTCTTCAGCTTCAGCCACAGCTGAATCACCTCCTTCAGGTTGCCGCTCCCCACACACTCCTGTCTGCGAGAGAAGAGATATTCCCCCTGGGAAAACCTGTTTTCCTCCATATCCCAGGCTCATCCCTCAGGTTAAGATTGGGAGTGTTCCCTGATGTCGGAACTCTGAGCTTCCCAAGACGTCGGGATCTGGTCCTCAAACATCTAGACCTCTAAGTAGCCTTTTTCTTTCCTGCTAAAATCCAGACTATCAGAAGGAAACCTCAGACAGCAGAGCCCCAGGGAGGGAAGCCCTTGTCTTCACACTCAGTAGCCACACACAGCACTTTGTCTGCTTCCCTCTTGGAGACCAAGCCCAGGGACAGTGTCATGGGTCACTATGTCCTCGAGAGCCTATTTGGATTACAAATTGTCACAGCTGGAGAGGAAGGCATGGTCAGAGAACTCTGCAGAGGACCGCATGCTGGAAAATAACCATTTTCTGACAGGTAAGGCCTTTGTGCTCGTGTGATCTCTGGGAAAGTAGGTCATGGGATGTGCAGGCCACTGAATGTTCTGGAAGATGCCAGTTTCTGTACGGATCATTGTTGTGTTCACGGGACTCACAGGAAGTTGAATTCGGAATGCCACTGCTGTGTTGTGCTCTCCAGATGTGAGGCCTGGACTCAGGGGGACTTGCCCGTGTTCTAGAAGATCTATTTCACAGGGGGAGAGGGCAGACTCACCTTTGTGTTTTCTGATAGACTAGAAAATAAACAAGAGAAAGAGTGAGTACTGGCAGAACTGGGTCCTCTAAGATAGAAAAGTTCAGGATTGTGTCAAGTTAGTTGTTTTTAAGTGTTTGCAGTAGAATGAAGATCTGATGTGAAGCTGGGTCTTTGTTGGTCTGAGGTGGAGGAGATGGTCTGGGATGTATGATGATGTGGAGGCTATTTTTGAATGGGTGGAAAAGGGTGTATTGACAGAACACTAAGGAGATGTCGTCTTCAGCATTGCTCTGGGCTCCTCCCTCACCCATACTGGCCCATGCACCCCTAAGCTCTCCACACCACATGTTAAAGTGGGGAATCAGAGGACGTGAACCCCAGGGTGGTGGCCAGGCATCAATGGGGTGGGGTAGCTGGGGGAAGCTATCACTGGGGCAGCTTTTCCAAAGTTTAGGTGGGAAGTTAAACTGGGGTATCTCATGAGACCTTCACCTTCTGAGTCCCAGGTCAATGGGTGACACACTTCTAAAACACAGGAAGCAGTTATTGGGGAGGTAGACACGGTAACACATGCTATACTGGAGGATATAGCACTTCTGGTGCCATCCCCCAATCAAGGACATGTGGCTTCTTGAATACCATGACCTTTGACCCTATGGTTCCATGCTCAGGAATTTCTTCTAAGGGAAAAGTATTATATACATGCATGGTAAAACCCTTGTAATAAAGAAAAAGAAAATGGACAGCTATGGAGGGGGATGAGGTGCAGTATGTATGTCTCAGGATTTTAGCAATATGGAAACCCCACAGGACTACATGTAAGGGGCCAATGTGGCATACATGGATGGCATAGTGCCTGATTATGAAGATGAAAGCAGGAAAGGGGAAAATGTTCTTCATCCAATAAGCAGGTGTCATGATACTTGAGGGAATTTTGAACTTGGGTCTGGGCTCTGACTGAGGGCATCTTGTGTGTCCTGCCTATGGAGGACAAGATTCCAGCTCCCCTTGGAGTCTTCAGCCCCATGAGTGTAGCCCATGTACAGAGGCAGGATGGCCAACATGGCAGGACATGGGAAGCTTTGGGAGGCACCTGTTGGTCTTGGACATGAACAGCCCTTTGTGGGTCTGAGGAACCCACCTATCAAAACCCTGGGAAAATGGCGGTTCAGGCTAGAGCCTTCTCCAACAGCTAGCAAGCTTGGGGACAGGCCCAGGGCTCCAGTGGGACAGCAGCCACGCCCATTCCATGGTTTCCTTCCAGTTATACCCCAAGGAGCTGCCGTGACTTGGGCTGGTGACGCTGAGCACAGGGGTACCTCTAGACATGGCTCACCGGTTTTGTGTGTTTTCTCTCTCCCTCCCTCCCTCCCTCCCTCCCTCCCGCGAATGATCTTGATCAATGGTGTTTCCTCATTTCCTTTCTCTCCTTCCACCAAGCTAGCTCCCTTCAGCTATTTCCGTCCTTTGGGTGGTGAATGCAGCCATTAGCACAGGAATATGAACTTATTGCTCTGCAGGCAGAACCCTTCCCCTACTCCCATTATGCCTTCAGAACTCGACCCCTGACCTCTGACCCATCTAGCTGTTACCCACCAGGCCATTTCTCTTACCCTTGCTCTGGTTCTTTCCTTTCTAGGTTCCTGCCCTGTATCCATCCCATCTCCTGTTCCTCACCACCTCGCTTGCATTGCCTTCCTTCTTTGATAGCAAACATCCTGCCGGATTTTTCTTTAATTGGCACACACGGGACAAATCCGTGGGTTTATAAAGATGCCCCACCATTCTTCTCCCTCTCCTCTCTTCCTTTCCCAAACCTCCTCCTACCCTCCTCTGTGTGTGGGGGGGGCATGCGCTCTTTATCAGTCCCTCTGTTGATGAATTCCATGCCTCAGCTATTATGATGAGAGCCGCAATGAACACGGATGAGCGTATGTGCTGACTTGAGTTCTCTTTGTGTCCCTGGGCATTTGGAGATCGTCTGACTAGGCACAGCATCTTCAGTGGGCAGCAATGCTTTGTCAGCATGCTGGAGACAAGTCCCCATCTCTGGTGTCCCTGTGGCAGAGAATCCTGCTGTGGTCGCTCCCTTAAAGTACCCTCCCCCTATTCTTCATGCCACTTATCTTCCCATGGCCTCTCTCTTCTGATTCTGTGACCCCTGCTTCCACTGACCTCAGCTGTCCAACCCATTGGGCAAGTTTTTAACTTTAATTATTAGATCTATTTCAGAAGTTCTATTTGGCTGTTTCCCCATCTTTGTTACACCTGCCCTCATATTCATATTTTATGTATTGTGTTTGCTTAGGCATAATAAGATGACGTCATTTTCCATGTTGTATAGATTCACCTTTGCTAACATAACATCCCCCCCTTCTTGATTCTTGTTTCCTGTCTTCATCTCTTGACTGGAATTCTTGTCTGCTCCCCAGTGTTGATCATCTTTGCCATTGTGCTTTTAAAGTATTGGTTCCAGTTTTTATA
>LOJH01015054.1:243-18299 GCA_001685095.1 Ellobius talpinus | reverse complement strand
GTGTGTGTGTGTGTGTGTGTGTGTGTGTGTGTGTGTGTGTGTGCGCGCGCGTGTTTCAAGACAGGGTTCCTTGTATAATCTTAGCTGTCCTGGAACTTGTTCTGTAGAGCAGGCTGGCCTCAAACTCACAGAGATGCACCTGTCTTTGCCTCTTAAGTGCTGGGATTAAAAGAATGCACCACCACCGCCTTGTTCGTAACTCTTTTTTTTTGAGAAGCAAATATAGATAAGAACTTACAATTTAGTACTTAGCATTTTACAACTTAGCATTTTGCAAAGCAAGAAAAGGACCAGGAATCCTGTGCACTCCAGAGAATTCCAAAGGGCTCAACAGTAGCAGGGATCTGTCTGCGACCTCAGTCAGAGGTTACAGCAAAGGATGAGGTTAAAACAGGTATTGATTAGAGACTCCACATAGACCACATGGATGCCTGGATTCCTGCCTTTAACCCAGAAGGAACTAGGATCATTGGTGACATCAGAAATCAGTCCGAAGATTAGGGATTAGTGTTCACAAGCCTGGTAGTGAGTTCTATATCACCTCTCTCCTGCCCAGATTCCTCACAGCTACAGCCATACTTACCTTCTCAGCCATACATGTGAAGGAAGGAGCCGGGAGAAATTTCCTGGACTGAAAAAAATTTTAGTAGAGGCTGATGCCCTAAAATTCCCACAGAGAAACTGTCCCACTGTTAGTTCCAGGGTAACACAGAGCCGCCATTAAACCCTGCTCATGCTAAGGCAGTCATGCTGTGTGGGAAGGAGCAAAGCAGACCAGGGTGTCGTCAGCACTTCCCAATCACAGGGGAGATTGGATAGGGGTGGAAACAAGAGCATCTGTTTAGGGCAAGAAAGGCGGGTCTGAATCCCTGCCGTGGCTTTGCTTGATAACAGGTTGTACTGCGCAGGCTGAAGTAAATCCTTCTTGTCTTGAGTTGCTTTTGGTCATGGTATTTATTACATCACCAGAAAGCAAAGAGGAGCAATCCAGATCCTCACATTTCTGCTTTTAAATCCAGAATGCTTATCTGTTCTTATGGCTACCTGCCTTTATCACCAAACCTTCACTTCTTTCAGGAGGACGCTTCATAATTAAATACTTAGAACCTCCCCACCCCTGTAGACAAAAGTTTCTGTTCCTCCCATGCCACATCTGTTCAGTTCTAAAGAAACACACAGAGGCTTACATTAGTTATAAAGTCTCTGGCCTATTATCTCAGGCTTTTTATTGATTAGCTCCTACAACTTAAATTAACCCATAATTCTTGTCTATGTTTACCCACATGGTTTGGTACCTTTTCTCAGTGAGACATTCTCGTCTTGCTTCCTCTGTGTCAAGCTGATAACTGTGTCTCTGTCTTTTCTCTTCCCACAATTCTTTTAGTCTGGTCACCCTGGACTTCCTGCCTGGCTACTAACCAATGAGCGTTTTATTAAACTAATACAAGTGACAAATCTTTACAGTGCACAAGAGAATTATTCCACAGCACACCCTCATACCACTTCCCTTTCTTTTCTTGTCTTGTCTTTTCTCTTCTTTTGGGGCTCCTTTCTGCTTTTCTTTGGGCTATCTGGTCTCTGGCCTCCTCTTTACATATCTTGACCATCTTACCGTCTGTAGAGCTCTGGCATGCCGCAGCCCCAGCCTCACAGACACATATCACCGGATGACTTACCTACGGACACTGACACCCTTATGCTGCAAACACAGATGCTTGCACACTTCCTCTGCACCACAGCTTGGAGGGCTATCTCAGACTGGCAAAGCAGGAGAAGAGAAAGAGAATTCCAAGTACTGGGATTAAGGAGGCAAGATATGAAGTTTCTGAGCCATGACGGGACAGAGCCCTGTACCCATGTGTGTGATACCGAATGCATATGCCTATGTTTCCCAGGCGACTCCATCACTACATGTGGGTAGGATGGGTATATTTCCTGATGATGCTTACCCTGCCTGTTCAACTGAATATCTATGTTGGTTGAAACATTCTCAAATATAAAGATGTGCCTATGATGTGCATGGTATCCCTCTAGATATGATATGTTTTTTTCAGTCCTTGACCTCAGCTTATATCTTGGGAGGAGTGGTTGCCTATAACAAGCGAGTCTCTAGACATACCAGTTATAATATTTAGAGGATCACCATGAGACCTATCCCAGAAGTGAAAACTGTCTATCTATCCCTTTTATGATGAGAGAGTGTGTGTGTGAGATCAGAAAGGGAATGAAAACGTGTGGGTTCTTCCATGTGTGTATATGAGACCAGGAAGGATATGAAAAGCCTGTGTGGGTTCTTCCTGTCCACTTGGATATCTCTGTTGTGTATATTTTCTCAATTGCATCCAGACAGCATCAGAACTAGGCAATCTAGGAGCATTTATCCATGTTCTCAAGTCAGAGTCTGTTCTGCTTAATGTGAAGTGCAGCACTCAGCTAAAGCCCTCACCTCCTTGCAAAAGGTATGGTTAATGCCTTAGCTCTGTGGAGCTTTGCCAGCTTCTCTGGCTGAGACGACATTAGTCTCAGTCTTGGACATTGATGCTGAGTACATGTTCCTCTGGGCCACACAGAAGGGCTGCACTGGAGAATTGCGGTCAGCTGCTTTCTGAAATGACTGTCACTCCAGAACTATAAAACAGCTAATGACATACCGCTGTCCCATACGCTACCCGAGTCAGTGTGGCTTTAATTATTTCTCCTGGGATGAGCTCAAAGCCTCAGAGAATCTCAGAAAACTTGGAATGAGACTGTGACTTAATTTTCAGCCAGACAGGGTGTGATGGGTCCCCGGCAGCGCTTGCAGCTGTGGCCTATCTGGATTGGAGTGGTGATGTACACAACCGTTGCTATGGTGACCTCCAAAACTCTGAGGGTGTGGGAATTTAGGGATTCCCAGAGGAGTACTGCAGTTCCTCACACCAGGCCCCTGTAACCTGCTACTCACAGGCTTTTAAAAAGAAGTTGTACTGTGCAAGATCCCTAAAAATCTAGTTCCTTGGCCTCTAAATGCAACAGAAACATAAAATTTAATATAGGAATTATTTTGTCTATGTATGTAAATGTGTGTGTGTATATGCACGTGTGTGTGCAGTTGTGATAGAAATAATATGGGTTTTTTTTAAGCATCTGTAATGGTATCTTATGAGTCAGGACAGAACCCATGCATTCATTTTTTCTCCATTTCCTACAATTACAGCCGTTTTCTTGATCTCTAGTTAATAATCAGGAATCAGAGGTTTCCTTTTCTCTTCACCATGCTTTTGATATTAGTCCTTCGTGACACTTTCAATTTTAATAACAATTTAGTTGGTTTATCTACCATGAACTATTGAGTTTCTACCCTATGTGTAGAAATATATTTTATGTTTGCTTTTCATATGTGTAGAAAATGGTGTGGAAAGAGAAGAAGCAGTGACATCTAGTATGTTCTTGTGCAATTTAATCATTAAAATATCTCTCAGTTCAGACCAGTGAGACAGCTCAGTGGTTAGAGACCCTTGCATCAAGGCCTGCTGGTATGAGTTCGATTCCTAGATTCCACCATGTGGCAGGAGAGAACCCAGTTGACTTGAGAGCTGTCCTGTGTTCTCCTCAAGTGCTCTATGTCATGTCACAAACATGCACACACAATTAATTCACTAATAAGATTGATTTGAAAAGAAAATTTAAATTTCTAAATATTTTAAAAAAATCTAAAGGTTCTGATTTAGTGAAGTAAACATGAAGAAATGATGGATATCAACTTATAAGGTCTATAAATGAAGAAACATTTTTATGTGATTGATAATACATTGTTCCCCCAGAACTCAAGTTTCAATTCATCAACAACTCATTCATGCCTTCATTTAGTCAGTCGGTCAACACACACTCATTGAACACATGCTCCACAGAGTGCAGGTCCTCTACATACCCTAAGAAATCAATCAATGAGCGTTTTTATTTTCATAAGCGTACAGTCTAGCGGAAGAGCAAGGACTGCTGTAAGGTCCATCTGAGTACACCGCTGCAGTTTGGAATGGATGCCCTGGAACTGGCCCAGTGGAGACAAGAGAGCTGAGGAACAACTTCAACACAGACAAAATAGCTAATGAAGAAGCACGCTGAATAAGTACAGAACACATGCAGACTCTTCTCTGATGTGTAGCAGAAAGGGACTTTCATACCTGTACGTAGAAACACATGCCTGGCTAGCATCATGGAGAGCTGTACTTAGGGCCTAACACTTTAAGGAGTGATAGAGAAGGATCTGGAAGAGAAGGCTATCTATGGCTTCTTCTGATGCCAACTGAATTTTATTTTCTTACCCAGAGTGAAGACTTCTTGTAGACCAGGAAGGGTGGTGTGTTGGAGATGAGGCAGCCTTTTGAGCTGTGCTTGAGAAGGGGAGCAAAAACCTCTGTGTCAGATTGATCCCTAGGCGACAGATAAGCCAAGAAGAGAGAAGAAAGAGATGAGCACTGAGTGCCTACATACATCAGATCATATTATATGAAGTACCTATTACACGTCAGATCATGTGTGTATTATGTGTCATATATCACATGTGCATTAAGTACCTATCATATATCAGATCATATGTGTATAAAGTACCTACCACATAGCAGATCATGTTTGTATGAAATGCCTTTCATGTATCAGATCGTGTGTGTATGAAGTACCTATTATATATCAGATCATGTGTGTATTAAGTATCTATCATATATCCAATTACATGTGTATGAAGTACATATTATATTTCAGATCACATGTGTATGAAGTATGTATCATATTATATGTGCATTAAGTATGTATCATATATCACATGTGCAGTAAGTACCTATCATATATCATATTACATGTGTATTAAGTACCTATCCAAGCATTCTACTTAGCCTCTCACTCAGGCAAAGATGTTGCTTCCATTAGAGAGATTAGGAAAGAAAGGCACAGCAAATTAGACAATTTACTCAACTTTTCATAGCAAGACAATAAAAGATCTGGAATTTATTTCCTTGTCTGCAGGACTCCATAACCTTCAGTCTGAGTTTTAATCAGCATTTCCAGGTTCTCTAAGTTACAGATGCATTGACTAAATTTAGTTTACAAATAACAAAGATAACACAATTTATATTGTATTCTCTGCATATAATATCTTATTTATACTTTTGCAGTTCTCTGTAGCATAATGGTAGATGATATAATGGCTTATATTAGAATTTTAAATATCTCTTAAAAAGCCCCTAGGAAATAAACATAAGGAAATGACATATTCATGGATTGGCCAATATAAAACTTCTTCTCAGTTGAGGTCCTCTTCTTCCCAGATGACAAAAGTCTAAGCAGTAAAACTAATGTTCCACTTAAGAGTACAGAATTTTATCCTCACTTGAAAAACTCGAAGTTTGTGTGAGACAGGAAGTTTCAGTGAAAGAGAACCCTTCAAGATTTCTTTACTTGTCTGTGATCTGCTTCAGTTGGATTAACATTAATGAGCTGAAACTCGAAAACCATTAAAAAGTGCCTGGCAAAGTACAAGAAGGGCTACGTCTGAGTGATACTGGACAGATGGTTTCCAGGGGGATTTCTCGGGCTACTAAGCTCTGAAATGATGAACTGTGCCCCAAACAGGTCTCAGCATTGCATATTTTAGGAATAGAATTTCTATTTGGTTGTGCAGGGGTGGTGGGTCTACTGTATGCTGATATTTTTGGAAAAGAGCAAATAACTGTGTTGGCACATGCCTTTAATCCCATATTTGGCAGAGGCAGATAAATCTTTGAGTTCAAGACCAGCCTGGTCTACAAAGGGAGTTTCAGGATAGTCAGGGCTATACAAAGAAACTCTGTCTCAAAAAACCAAAACCAAAACCAAAACAGACAAACAAACAAAGAACAAAAAAGAAAGAAAAAAAGAAAACAAAAGAAAGAGTAAATAGCAAGACTGTACTATTCTTAGTTCCATTGTTCTGCAGATTGAAGACAGCTGAGCGCCTTCCTTATTCATACGCTCAGAAAGGGAGCTAGGTGGTACATTGCTGCTATGTTTATTTGTTCATTTCAATAGTGAAGCCTTCCCTGTACTATACTTTGAGTCAGCTTCCTCAAATACTTCTTTTCTGGTGTTGGAGTGTCCCCTTCCTGTGGTTTTGATACGATCTGAGAGTATCTGCAAGGGTTCATTGTTAGAAGCTCTACACTGTAGAGGGGTTGAGATGGTTGAACCTTTAAGAGGGTTCTAGGACAAGCTAATTCTTAGTAGAATGGGTTGTTAGTAAGTAAAGCCATCCCACAATCGCTAGTTTTCCGTGTGGCCATTTGTTCTCTGCCACTGTATGATTAGACAAGGGGGCCTCAACAAGGGGTTCTCTGCCACATTTCTTTGCCACTGTATGAAGCAGACAAGGGGTCTTTACCAGTGGATGGTGCCACTCAGTCTTGGATTTTTGAACTGTTACTTATATACACCTTTTTCTGTTATAAACTATGTGACTTCAGATATTTTATCTTTGCAACAAAATTGGCTAATCCTATCCTAGACACATCTGAGTACTGCTTGCTGAGCATGAACACAGGGCTAAAACAGAGAGATGCCTTACTGGAGCTGCAGGAGATCTTGACGAAGAGCTCACATTTCTAACAGAACACACCTCCTGCTACAGCCATGGCTTATCAGTTACTTTTATGTCACTATGATAGATCACCATGATCAAGGCAGCTTACAGGAGAAAGTTTATTTTGGCTTATGGCTCCAGAGTGTTAGAGTCCCAACCCTCAAGTTAGGTTGAGAAGCATAGCATCATGTAGAAGACTTGGCTGCTAAAGTGGGAAGTTGAGGACTCAGAAACAGGAGGCAGAGGGAGCAAACTGGTGGTAGCCTGAAGCTTTTAATCTCAAAGAGTACCCTTTGTAATGTATTTCTCCAACAAGGCTGCACCACCTAAATCTCCATAAACCGTGCCACCAATTGGGGAGCAAGAGTTCAAATAGCAAAGACTATTGGGACATTTCTCATTAGATTTTTCTTTCATGAGAAAGTATGTTTTGCTGGAGACTTGTAGTTGCAGTCACCCTTAGATTCACCAAATCATTCACACTGATGCCATTCTCTTTCCAGGAGGCAGAGCCTGTTACATCTGGGGTAGTCACATTTGTCCAACGGTTCCAAACGACCCCCTGGGTTACTATCCATTCTGTTCTGCCTTCCTTTCTCTCCCTCAGTGTCTGGGTCGAAAGACTTTCCTGGCAATCTTGTTTCTTCCTCTTTCATGGACGTCTGCTCCTTCCCCGAGCCTTCCACTAAAGCTTCTGCCTTTTCAGTTTGTCTCTGTGTCTGCTGTCTGGAGATCCCACAATGACACTCTCTTATAGACAAGATAGTACACCTGCTAGGGTTCACTTTCACTTCTTCTGCCTTATGCAAGAGTTGCTGATACTGTCCGAATTACAGCCATTACCCAAGTGCAGTCCTCCCTCTGGGTAAGATTTGATAAGATAATCAGAGATTTCTCCTCACTCCCCGAGCATCCAATCCCGATGATAACCTTAATTCCACAAACCCTCTTCCAGAGTCTCACAATACAAACTCAAATGCACAAAGTTCTCTATCACACTCCTACCGAGACTCTCTCCCACCCAGTTCCCCATAGTGTATCACAGAGAATGTTATGGAGAGAGTAAGTAAAATTTGTTCCGTTCCAGTGCGTTTTTGGTGATCTTTGATTGGAGGACATTGATAGCAGTATTCTAGCAGATAAGTTACCCCAGACATCCCTGAAACCCTCTAATTATTCATTTATTGCTTTTCTTGTTTTTTTCAATGTATACAGATTGTTGAGCAGTTGTTTTTATCTTAGAGACTCCTAGACACTGTAATGTGAGATCAACTATGTGCTACTGGCCATGAAAGAGCTATGTAGGTCTGATGTCTTTCATAGTGGCCTTATGTTAAGCTCTGTACTAGTTGCTCTACATAGTCACTAGCCCTTCCATTAGCTCTCCAAGTAATAATCATTATTTTATTTCTACAGATGAGCACACTCAAGCTGGAACAAGGTTAAAAAATCTCAGCTGCAGAATGTGTGTGGAGGAGGGCAGGGTTTGCAAAGCTCCCTGCAGTTATGCTGTGTCCAAAACAGCCTTTAATACTATATCTTCTCCTTCAAATGTACTAATAAAACAGCTTTATTTTAGCAAGAGAAGATTTATAGATGTCCAGGACTATGGAGTATTGTGCTCTAATGTTAGTTATTCACCATTATTATTTATTTGTATAAAATTACTCACCGCATTAATATAATTAGTATTCTAATATATATTAATCATTATATTAGTTGCTTGGACTGTTACAGCAAAATACCCCAGCTGGAGTGGTCTAGACATCAGATAAAATTATTTTCTTAGAGTTCTGGAGGCTCTAAAATCAAAGTCCAACAACAGGCTCTGATGTTTCTACTTGCAAGAAAACTAGCCGAATAATAAGGGCCCCACCCTTGTGTCCTCATCTGACCCTAACTGTCTCCCAAAGATGTATCTCCTAGTACCATCTCACTGGGCCAGAGTTCAGCATCAAGTTTTGCAGCATGAGCATCCAATCTGCAAATCTCCAGCATGGGGTCTCACCCACAGCAAAGCACCTGAGATCCTAGACTGTGCGCCTGACATGGTCTCTGAGGGGTTCGTCTCTCTCATTTAATCCCAAGCTACCGCAGAGATCCATGCCTCTGGAGGCTGCCTGGCTTCCTGTGGCCCTTTCGGGAAGATTCCCTACAGCCAGGGCTGGTGGTAAGGGGGTTGGGCAGGAGGAAAGGGGGGTCTCATTGTCTAACCCAGTTCTGCTGTAGTAATCAACCCAGGCTGGTTCTAACGAGGGAGCAGAATGAAAAAGAAGAAAATTCAGAGCACTGTGTTTCTCAAACCCTCCCACAAAACTCGTCAAACCACATTCCTTTTAAAGTCTGTAACTCTTGATTAGAAAGTTCCCAAATGAAATACTTGTTGGGACTTTTCTATCTTCAATTAAAGACTAAGTACACAAGATAGCATTTGGGACACTCATAAAAGAAATTAATAACAGAATGAACACGAGTATGCTTGCTCCCGTCTTGAGACATGGGACATAGGCAGCGTGTTTTGATGGCTCCTAGAGGGCTTTGCTGTTGCCATCCACACTCTATCTTCTCAGAGGTAGCTGCTCTCAGAGTTTTGTGAAGTTTTAGTTTCATAACATCTTGAATTATATAAAAATAGAAAGAAAGCAAGATTTATAATGAGTACTTGTGTTCCATTTCAAGATGTTACTAAAAGTATCATTTGCAAAAAAAAAAATCATGGGTATCTCATTTCAGATTTCCCCTTTCTTGTTTCAAGTAAATAAAGATTAGGAGAAAGAAAAAGCGAGAGCAATAGCAATCTTCTGTGCTTCTAACTGTACCTTTTTTGGAGATAAAATCTTATTAGCCCAGCAGCTACTTTTGATATAGCCAAGAAGGGCCTTGAACTCCTGATCCTTCTGCTACCGCATCTTAAGAGCTGGAATCACAGATGTGAGTCACCATCCCTGATTCCTCTTCTTCAAGTGCTTTTGCTAGCATATATTAGTTATGCATACTAATGGATTTATGACATGTTTACATATGTGTATAATCAATGTATTTGCATCACATCCATTACTCTCTTATGTTCTCGTGTCCCCATCCCTACCTCTATTTTCCTACCTCTTCCCAACCAGCCCCCTTCAGTTTTCATGTCCTTCTATGGTGACATGAGTTCCATTAGGCTTGTCTGTAGGAGCCTTACGTCACTGAAGAAAATGTCTCTGCAACCCCATCAGCCATTAACTGTGCATAAATTCCCCAGGAGCAGTGAGCCCCTCACCTGTCCATCACAGGGGGTTGACGTGCTCAACTTGTGGAGCTCTTGTGCAAGTAGTCACAGCAGCTGAGTTCAAGAGCATAGCAGCTCTGCCATGTCTAGAATTCAGTGTTCCATCCCATACCGTTCTCCCTCTTCTTTTAGTTCTTACATTCTTTCAGCCTCTTCTTCCAAGATGTTCCCTGAGCCTTGAAGGAATTGATGTAAGCATCTCGCATAAGGCTAATCATTTATTTTCAGCACTTTGACTAGTTATGAGCCTCTGCAGTTGCTTATGATCACTGTGAACTCTCTTTGACCAGAGCTGCCAGAGGGACAATTCTATGGACACGAACATAGTTATTTAGGAGGTGATTTGACAGACACATCACGTCCATTCAGCAAACAACTGCAGTAGCTTCTCCACTGGGGCCTATTACCCCCCAAGCCATGTATTTTTGGCTGCGTTTACACTACTTGATATTAATTTTCTCTTTGAAGTGGACATCAAATCGAATTAGAAAGGGGTCTGTTACCCCCCCATAAAAAGCTTGCTACTGTTGTACCAGTGAGCTCATCTTGTCTGGCCGGATGGTTCTGTACATGGGGTTGGCAGCTGAGTAAGACCATTGATAGAATTCTCCTCTAGCAGCCTCATTAGCACCTTACAACACTCTGGGGATGAACCAGTAGACAACACACTTGGCCTTTGACCAAACAGTTCACATGCCTGGCTCTCCAGTTGCGATTCTCTTTTGAATCTGTGTGGTACATGTGGGCAAACTAGAGGAATACAGAAGCAGGGAGAGGCAGTATGTGAAGGAGGAGCAAGACCATCTGCCTCAACGCCTGTGAGATGAAACTGAACTGACCAATCATCAGAGGACTCCACTTCCCACCACAATGGTAGGTTTAGGGTGAACATGTTACCAAAGTGAGATCAGTAAGCCTTTTGCCAGAACTCTTAGGAAAGACACACACCTTCTACTGGGAATGCCATCAGTCTCTACTTTTTAAACTTTTAGATTGTCACTATCAATGGATGTCAGTTCTATGAATAATCATGGTTATAGCAGCATAGTGATTCTGTTGAAATGAAGGAAATCAAGGAAAAACAGTTTTGGAAAAAATAAAAATAATTGATGAATTGACTGTCTTTTTCTTACACCTCAAGGATATACCAGCCAGAAGACACACCCTTATACAATAGCAGTTAAGCCCGTCACTCTCAGACAGGAGTTCAGCTCCCCCAATCATTCTACTCATTAACATAAAGGATGAAGCATGTTTGTTAGAAGAACTTAGCTCCCAGTGTGTTCTCACTCCTTAAAATAGGCTTGTGTTAGTGATGGCACCCCACATGCGTCGCTCGTTCTATTTTTATACTTATTTATTTGACATAGGAGCCTGTTTTTACTCTGAGGCTAGCTGTTGTTGGGAATGGGAGCTCTTCTCAGAGCCAGGGAATGAGCTTCTACCTCGAGTCCTGAAGTTTTCTCCAAACATGTAAATTCTTCCCTCTCTTCCTATCTCCCGGTCTCCCCCTCCTCCCGTGTGTTTATGTACACATGTGTATGTGTGTGTGTATTTTGTTGATGTTGGATGTCTTTTTTGACCCTTCTGTCTTAGTTTATTGAGCAGGCAGGGCATCTCACTGAGCCTAGAGGTCTCAGTTGGCTAGATGGGGTGGACAGATATCCCTAGGATCCTCTTGTCTCTGCCTCCCTAGTGATGGGGTAACAGGTGTGTGCTGCCACCCCTGGATTTTTAGGTGGGTACTGGGAAATCAACCTTAGGTTCTCATGTGTACGTACCAACTTAGTGATTAATCATCTTCCTAGTAGACTTTCTCCTTTCTTAAAGTTCTGATTACCCTGGAACTTGCTATACAGAGAGCATATTGTCCTCAAGCCCCCAGAGATCTACATGTCTTTACCTCCCAGTGCTGAGAATAATGGTGTGTGCCAAATGTCCGCAGTCCCTCTCATTTTTGTTAGAACTTTCTGGTTTTCAGGAATCCACTCCTGCATGTCTGGCCCTGGGTCCACTGGAGGAGCTTTCCACACTTCTCTATCAGGCAATGCTAGTCTCTTGCACTGCTGCCTGATTCAAGCTGTATGGCTGTATTCATGGATAGCACAGGATGAGGGTTGTTGTGTTGAACCTATTTACCACATGCATGTGTGTGCATGCATGTATGCATGAGCGTGTGTGTGTGTGTTGTGGTATTGGCACAAACATGGAGAAAAGGTAGGAATAACTAGTGGAAAATAAAGAGAAAGAGTTATTTCTAAGGAACAGTATAAAAATATGTACATGGGCACAAAATAATAGGTACTTGTCTGTCTTAGATTTTTCTTTTTAAACAGGCATTATGTTATGACTGTGGTAGAGTTTGAATCTTGATTACCTCCCAGAGTTCATGTGTTAGAGAAGGCCGAGTCCCCAGTTATGGTAGAACCTTCAAAAGATGTGGCCATAGGAAAGGAAGTTAGACTGTGAGTGTGCTCATGTAGGGGATGCTGGGATGCCAGGGTCTATCTTTGTCTTGCCCCTACTTCCTTTCTACCATGAAGTGAGTAGTCTCCTTTGCTACGTGCCTGCACCAAGACACGCTTCCATAGAATCAAGGTGCCAAAGGTAAGCATCTATGGATGGGAATTTCTGATACTGTGAGCCAACACTAATCTTTCTCCCGTGATTTTGTCATGGGGACTGAAAACTACGTAACACAGAAGGTGGTGGCAAAGGTGGCAGTATCAGCCAGCAGTATCAGTTGTCTCTACTTCAGCAGTCATGGGAATCTCACGTTGAAAGCTGCTGACATCCAGAGCCAGAAGTTCTTCAACTTGAAGGGCAAATGCAATCTGATTTACTTTAATGAATAAATCAGAACTTTCCCCCTAGCCAAAGCATAGTCTGATTCAAGTTTAGCTGCCTGGGAAAGTGTATCCCTGGACTCTGGCCTTTCTTCTCTGCCTTATTTCAGACTAAACTTACCAATGAGGTGAAGCCCTCTCAATTGACTATATTTATTATGTCTTTGGGAGTTCTGTGTCTTTTAATTGTTTTTTGTTACAATAAGGTAGCAGGGGGTCTGTGCAATGGCCTAAATCACCTGGAACTAAGACAGTTGGAGAGAAAACAAAATCTATATACTTTCCTTAATATCTATAGTTCTGTAATCAGAAGTCTGATTCTCAAACAGGAAGAAGGGTAAATATGATAAACTTAGATGAGAAAAGTATTCAAGGGAACACAAAAGCAAGAAGGAAGATTCTGGGATCGGGAAGATCTTTATTACATTGTTACCCTCATGGTTGTGAGTCTAACAAGGGGAAAATAAGGCTAGGGTCACTCCTACACCAGGGAAAAATGTAAAAAATGATTTTACTGTAAAGAAAATAGCCTTAATTTTATACTTTTGGCCTAGGAAAGGGGTAGGAAGTCTTTTCTCTTGGTGGTATGTATGGAACAGAGGAATTCCTGAGAGAACCAAGTTCTTAGTGAATGTGTATTTCGACATAAGCCCAGCCTGTTGAGGACTCCAAGTCCAAATGGCCAAACTCTTATCCCTATGGCTCAAGCTCAAAAGGAATGGTGAAGTCTTCCTCTGGAGTCTGAGGATGAATGTTTTTGATCAGTGTGTGCAAAGACCAGCAACTGCAGATTCCGCCAGGACTTTTACAACCCGAGACTGCTCACCTACAGGCACCTACTAAGATTATTCTCCTCCCTTGTGCTGCATCTAGTAAAGATGTTCCAGGTTGCTGTAGCAGTTTCAGAGAAATCCACCTGATCCTAGGTTCACTATACATGTGTCTGACTTTTCTTCATTTCCTCATGGATCCTAGCCAGGATTCCTGGACCAGTCTCATGGTTTGTGGCAGTGTGGTTTGCGGATCAGGCAATTGTATCTGCACTGCTATGTATTTAAGATGATCATTCCTAGGCTCTTCCAATGCCTATGGAGGTGGAAGCCCTGAGATCAGGCTATGCATTTTTAAATACATTGCCCGGAAAGATTCGATGCACAACGAAATTTGAGAGTTGCTTGCTCAAAGGTAGTTGAGAACATGCCTTCTCTTTTACCTTTTCTCCCAACCTGTGCAATCAGTGGCAAACGAAGCAACACAGGTGATCCGAATAGATACCTGGTTTCCAGTGTGTTTTCACTGAACGAGCTTGAGAACAAAGTGGAGGGGTGCACGAACATTCCTAAGGGCATGGCCTCATATGATTTTGAATCTGAAGAATTGTTGATTTCAGGAAGTCTATTAAGCTCATGAGTAGGAAGGTATAATGCTATAAGATTGGGTGATGTAGCAATCCTGAGTCTGTGATATTTAGACAAGGTGACTATAGTCATTCTTATCTACTCTTTAAGACCAAATTCAACTATAATTTTTATTAAAGCTGGACTCCGTGGATAGTGTCTTTTTGGTATATGTGTCTTTAATCCTAGTGCTCAGGAGGCAGAGGAGGGGGAGCCTTCATGCTGAGAAGGTGTTCTACAGCCTGCGTACACATTTCCAAGACAGGAGATTTAACTGTCAGCACCTCAACATTTTTTGTTAAAGAATTAAGAGAAAATGAAGTTATTTCCATAGAATATACCTTAGATCTGTGCAGGCCCTCTGCATGCTACCAGAGTCTCTGTGAGTTCCTATGTGCCTTAGTCTAATTGTCTCTATAACACAGTTTCCTTGGTATCATCCATCCTCTGCCCTCCCCCTCGGCTTTTACTATCCTTTCCTCAATTCTTCAGCAAAGCCCCATGACCCCTGAGGGGAGGGATTTGGTGATGACATCTTATTTGGGACTGAGTGTTCCAAGGTCTCCCACTCTGTGCCCAGTTGTGGGTCTCTGTACTGGTTCCCATCTACTGCAGGAGGAAGCTTTTCAATGCTTGTGGAGTGAGACACTGATCTATGGTCTCAAAAGGAAAAATGGTAAGGTAGTAATAGAAAACACTAAATTTAATTTGAAAATTTTAAGTGCCAAAGAATTAGATGGCTTATAATTAGAGCAAAAGAAACGTTGGGAGAAGAGACCATTTTGGAGAGACTCCTTTTTTATGTTGGCGACACTGCCGTCCTCTGAAAGGGAAAGGGGCAGAGCTTTTCTCTCTAACTGAAAAGAGCGATGTGCTGTAACCATTCAATGTGACCTCCCAATTTAATATGTTAAAGTTGCAACCTCCCAAGGTGATGGTATTAGGACATGGAGCCTTGGGTTGTGCTTCAGTCATGAGGGCGTTTTCCTTGTGGTAAGCATTCTCTAGGGAGCCCAGGAAACACATTGACCTTCTGCCAGGTGAGTCTGAGCTTGAGGAGAATCCAGGCCCTCAACAGAGACAGAATTTGCTATGAACTTTGAGCCTTCGGAACCGTGACAAACAAATACTATATAGTTTAAAAGCTGCCCACTCTAAATTTTACGGTAGTGCCTTGAAAAGATAAAGGTGGTTGCTCGCGGGAGAGTTTGCTGAGATAATTGTGAGCTGCTAGTAAGTTGGAGGCTCACAGTGATGGTTTGTGGTCCTATCTGCAGATAAAGCAAAAAGACAAGTCAGCTGATGGATCAATGGAAGGGCACTGCCTTCACCCAGAAGATGGCTGTGGAAGTATGGCTGTTGCTCTCCTTCCTCTAGATGTCCACTGTGCACAGCAAGAATTACATCCAAAAGATCCCCTGGATGGCCAAAGGGTCTTGCTTAGAGAGAGGACACTGGGGATATAGCCAGGCTCTGTGGATCTTGATGACTAGGTAGAATAGAGAGATGCACCCTTCATAAGTCAAGCCAACTTCAGGGTAATGTCACCCTCATGATGGAAGGGTTCTGCATCCAACAATCAGTTAATGTGCCCAAACAGAAGGAAAGCCAGTTTGAAGGATTGTCAGGCTCTGAAAGGCCAGATATGACAGGGCCAATCAATTTCTTTCCTCCCAACCCACATCCTTGTCTACAAGTCTTCAGAGACAGCAGCTGACTGTGGGGGAGAGAATACAAATGAGGAGGAGACAAAGCCTACTGTAGCTCTGCCCTTCAGCTTCAACCTTGTCCTGAATCAGGACCCGGCTGGGTCAAAGGGGAGATTTCTCCTATAAGTGAGGACCAGGCATTCTGCTTTTGAGTTGATGCTACATTGCAAGTCGAAGGAAGCACCACATTTCACATCATTTGAAGAAATTTCACCCTACAAATAAGAAAAACACAATAGAATAAAATAAAAGCAATAGAATAAAATAAGATAGAAATAATAGACTAAGGTAAACAATAACATAAAAATCCCAAAGACAGAAATAAGCTTGTTCTATAATTGTGTGCCTCAAGGCATTGTTGACAAATACGATGCTGTGTTTATCTAACAGATTTAGAAGCTGGTGCTTTGGGTGTAACATGAGTGACATTGTTAGAGTGGGTATTGTCCTTTCTGTTTGCTTTCTTAGGGAGAAAATCTAGAACTAATGGGGATCCATGTTTTACAAAACCTGAAATCTTAGGGGTTCTCTGACAAAATTACATAGTAATAAATCCAATTTGCCAGGTCATCTGTTGAGTGTTTGGAAAACCACCCTTTAGATATGTGTTGTTGAAGCACAGGCGTTTTTAGGTTCTCTCTGGAAGTCAATTTCTTTCACCTCCATCTCACTATGTAGATCATTAGTAAGTCCCACAGACCTACTTTCAAAAGCATATCTCATCCTGTTATGTTACAGCATTGCTCTGATTGTAGATTGAACTACTCCCATTTCTCACTTGGTCTGTGTGGTACTTTTAACTTCTCTCACATAATCTACAATCATCCTTCTTACATGTTTGACAGAATGATCCTGTAAAAACACAAATTAGATCTTCGTGTCATTTTTCTCTTCCAACAAATTTATAGTGGAGTGTGAATGTGTGTGTGAGAGAGAGGGGGGGAGGGAGGGAGGGAGGGAGAGAGAGAGAGAAAGAGAGAGAGAGAGACTAGGGATTGAATCTAGCACCTCACACATTCTAGGCTCCTGTTCTACAACTGAGCTATACCCAAGTCCTAAAGTCAAACTAGGAAAGAAGCTCAAGCTACTATGTTCTGGCCCTGGATAATTTTAACCACATCTTCTAACATTCTCCCTGCTGCTCATGGTTCTGCCATGTTGACCTTATTAGTTCCTAAAATGCATGAAGCCTGTGCCCATTTCAGGACATTTTGACTGACTGCTTCAGCACTGGAAACACCATATTTAGGGGGTTCATAATTTGCATTCCACATTTTGCCCAGAGAATTCTCATCTGAGAAATTTACCTAAAATACTCAAAATGCCCAAACACACACACACACACACACACACCACCTTAAATGTGTGTTCTACACTGCTTCTTCAACTCTTCATGACATTTAATATGAATAGAATCTAAGATGATATTGGTTGCTTCACCTTCATAGTGTTTTTCTTTCATGCTCCTACAAGACACATTTTTCCTTGTTTAATACTGTATCCACATTTGACTAGAATGATATTTAGCACATAGAGGATGCTTAAGGTCATGTGAAAATATGAATGTTGGCATGAGTCTGGGACCTCCGAGGGAGTAGGCAGGAACCAGAGACCTCTATGGGTCCTGGGAGCAAATCCAGAACAGTCAGAGGGTAGGCCTGAGCCAGGACCTTTGCCAGAACAGGCCCAAGGCAGCAACCTCTAGACAGAGCTCCAAGCGAGCAATCTCTGTGGGAGCAGGCCTGAATGACACCTGGTATTGCAGTGCAAACCCCGGGAGTGCTGAAGGACCTCCAGGAACATGGATTGACCAACGGGTGACTGGAACTGAGGCCCTGACTACACCAGAAGGAGCAACCATCTGAGCCTTGGATCCACTGACGCCTGGAAGATTGATCACCAGTGTCACAGACAGACCCAACTACACCAATCAGAGGAAAAGATGGGTAGACAAGGTATGAACACATGCAACACCACAAAGAGTAGCACGACACCAGTAAAAACTAGTGACCCTACAACAACAAGACTTGAACAACCAAATACAGATGAAGCAGAAGAAAATAACCTAAAAAATAAATTTAGGAGAAAGTTTGAAGCCCTTAAAGATGAAATAAAAAATTCCCTCAAAGAAATGGAGGAAAAGACAAACAAAAAATTGGGGACATCAACAAATCCCTTAAAGAAAACCATGAAAAAGAAATCAAATATATGAAAGAAACTATTCAAGACTTGAAAACTGAAATA
>LOJH01015053.1:12686-32450 GCA_001685095.1 Ellobius talpinus | reverse complement strand
CAAGAGCTAGTTCCAGGACAGGCTCCAAAACCACAGAGAAACCCTGTCTTGAAACCCCCCCAAAAAAGGAACTGCTGACCAGGCCCTTAACCTAAAGTGTTTGATGTCTTCTCCACAGTCATCTTTCCTTCTCTATCAGTGTGCTGCAGTGGCCCGCAGACTGATAAAAGAACATTCCTCCCTCTAACTCCTGACTTTTTTCCAGACTGACACATTTACTTCTGACAAATAAAATGCAAAACTAGGGCTTCTGTATTAGTTTGTGAGTCTCCCCTTCCTTCCACTCTACTGCACTCTATGGCATTGGCTGTCCTAGAACTCACAATGTAGACCCGGCTGGCCTCAAACTCAGAGATGCAAAGCCGGCAGTAGTAGAGCATGCATTTAATCCCAGCAGGCCAGCCTGGACTACAGAGTGAGTTCTAGGACAGCCAGGGATACACAGAGAAACCCTGTCTTGGAAGAGGAAAAAAAAACCACGAAAAACTAAAATGAAACAAAACCCCTCACACCTCACAGAGATGCGCCTGCCTCTGCCTTGTACTAGGATCAAAGACTTGTACCACCATAACCTGTCACAAAAGATGTTTTAATGCCTCCAGTCTAGGGCAAGTATAAATGCCAAGAAAAACACAGGCTTACTGGGTGGTGATGGTGCATGCCTTTAGGAGCACTTAGGAGGCAGAGGCCAGTGAATCTCTGAGTTCAAGGCCAGCCTGGTCTACAAGAGCTAGTTTCTGTTACACAGAGAAGCCCTGTCTCAAAAAACCAAACCAAACCAAAAAAAAACCACTGATTTTTTGAGACAGGGACTCTTGTAGCCCAGGTAGTTTTGAACTGTGCCTGAAAATGACCTTGAGCTTTAGATCCTTCCTCCACTCACGAGTATGTAGTGCTGAGCTCACAAGTATGGGCAGCCTTACCCTGTTCTATAGTGCTGAGGATGGAACCCAGGGCTTCCTTCCTGCACTCCAGATCATACTGTTTCCCATACACTTCCCAAATGTGCCACCAAACCATATCAACCATATTTGTCCTTTCTCTTCTCTTTTTCTTTTCTTTTTTTCTTTCCTTTCCCTTCCTTCCTCCCCCCACTCCTTCTCTCTTTCTCTCTCTCTCTTTCTCTCTCTCTTTCTTTCTTTCTTTCTCTCTTTCTCTTTCTTTCTTTCTCTTTCTCTTCTTTCTCTCTCTCTCTTTCTCTCTCTCTCTCTTTCTCTCTCTCTCTTTTTCTTTCTCTCTCTCTCTTTCTTTCTTTCTTTCTTTCCGTCTATGTAGTCCTGGCTGTACTGGAACTCTGCTGGTCTCTATGTAATCCTGGTTGTACTGTATGAGGCTAGCCTTGAACTCATAGAGATCCTCCTGTCTCTGTTGAGTGCACCACCACTCACAGTTCTTTATGTTTTTAAGATGCTCTTTCTCTTGTTTCTTCAGGCCAGGTGATGTGCATCAGCATGTCATACTGCAATTACTGTGTCATATCCTTCTGTACTCCTGACAAGCGCAGTCCTGAGGGCTGAGTGAGAGACCGCACTCTGTAGTACCAGCAAGTGCGGGAGTGCCAGTTAGTGAGCATGCCCGTTCCTTTGCTGGCATGGCTGGAGTTAGGGCAAGTTGTCCTCCGAGACCTTAGGACCATGGGCTTTGTCCTTCCCAGTTAGAGCTCTTTAGCTACCCAGTTGCCCATGCCCCTGGTTCCCTACTCCATCTTCTGTGTGTGTCCGTCTCTGTTTCTCCTACCTGACATTTCTAATTCACACACTCCCATGCTGGAACATACCAACCCACCGTGGCTGGATTGCGACAAAAGTCATCCCTAAATGTGGCTTACAACAACCCCCCCTCACAGCTGTGGCGTGGCTTTGTCCCCAGCATTTATGACCTTTGAATACCCATAGGTGTGATGGGTGCTTTGTGCTCATTTTCTGCTCTGTAAGCCTAGGGCGAAGACTTTTGCTTGCTCATCACTATGTCCCGGAGTCTACAGCATGGAAAATGCTCAATTAGTATGGCTAGATTAATTAATGGAAGATATACTGTAGTTTATGCTTGAAGCCCAGAGTCAAGTGTGGGAAAGGTTATGCAGGTCACTATTCAGATCTAGAGTGAGGAATGCTGTCCCAAAAGGACATGGTGATATTCAGAAAGGGTTGCTGGGAGAACAGTTCACAGAGTGTTCAAGAGAAAGTCTAGCCTGTGTAGCTTGTGTATCAGGAGACTGGAGTGTGGAGAGGTTGTGGGACAGGAGCCTGGGTGCACAGTGAGTTTGGTAGACAGTTCCTGAGGGCGCTTGTAGATTCACCGATCATCCCGGGAAGAGCTTTTCCAGGGAACCACATGTACACTATTGGGAGAAAGCACTGTGGTGGGTGTGTGAAGTTTGAGGAAAGTTCTTTTTGTTTGTTTGTTTGTTTTTTGATACAGTTTCTCTGTAGCTTTGGATCCTGTCCTGGAACTAGCTCTTGTAGACCAGGCTGGCCTTGAACTCACTGAGATCTGTCTGCCTCTGCCTCCCAAGTGCTGGAATTAAAGGTGTGTGCCACCACCGCCCGACCTCCATTGCTGTTCTTATAGAAAGGACTGGGAAGCCGCTAATGGTGGGCTTTTGTTATATGAATCATGGTTTCTAATTTTGAGATTGTGTCTGTAGCAACTGCTTAGCTTGAATTTTCAGTGGAAGTACCAAGAATATTCAGCTAGCCAATTTAAAGCCTGACAAAATTTTAATAGTTGGAATAAAATATGTAAATGAAGTAGACACTAAACTGAAACACTACTTCCAAAGCTGTGGGTTGCTATCTATGAGAGTGGCTTTGTAATGCTAATGGCTCTGTTCCCTTCTGCCCGGGGCTTCCCCTCATGCTGCTCAGTCAGGGGAGAAATAAGCATTTCCCATGCTATTTGTAACACTCATCAGCCTGCACTTGCATTGTGACAGCCTGTGAATATTGTTATGTCCTGAGTTCTCAGCATCTGCTCAGATTGTCCTCAGTCTCAAACAGTTCGCCTGGGGTAGGCGATGCTTAGTAAATATTGTTATGTCAGTGAAACTCCTGGTTTGCATGGACTGAGCAGTGTCACCTTCAGGTGTCTCCCATCCATGCAACCACACCACTCTAGAGTGGGTTTTTTTTTTTTGTTTGTTTGTTTTTTAAGATAAAGTTTCTCTGTGTAGCTCTAGTTGTCCTTGAACTAGCTCTGTAGACCTGGCCTTGAACTCACAGGGATCTGCCTGGCTCTGCCTTCTGAGCTTAAAAGTGTGCTTGGTTCACTTCCCTTTTTCACTTAAGGTCCAGAGTATTGAGCAGGTAGGTATTGGCGCGCTGTTTCCAGGTCCATGTTTCCCCTTCTTTCCTGTTTTCGCTTTTGTTTTGCCATGTTTGACACAGGTCAGAGCCTCACAAATGCCAGGCGTACCCCACCCCAGTCCTACCTATTGCTTAATCCTTGTCAGGCCCAGGAGCTCTTCTACTTGGTGAGAAATCTTGGAGCTACCTGAACCAGCTTGTTTTCTGCAGAGAATGAAGGCTTTGCTCCTTCACAGCATCTGTTGCTTTGAAGAATGGCCTAAACCTCCCAGAGAGCAGAAAGGCTGACCAGAACCCCTTTTTAGCTGTGGTAGGGCTCAGCCTGCCTGCATAGTTGTGCAATACAGTGGGAGACTGTCCTAAGTAAGAGCTTGTGGTAACTGCCTCTCTCCCTTAGAAATTGAAAAGGACTGAACAGAGCCAAGGTCCCGCGGATTACTTGTCTCACAACTGCCTCTCGAACCATCAGGAACCTATTCAAAAGGCAAAGGCAAAGAACATTAATTTGGGGGCAGTAGACATATTCAATTCAGTTTCTAGAGATGAAGCCTTTAGAAGCTTAGGGGCCAAGAATGTTGTTCTCCAGTGCCCCCTAGTGCCACGCAGTAATGGCAGACCTTAAGTTTCCCTTGCTGACAGACACTAGTTTCCTGTGATTCTCATCTATGCTTCTGAGGGTGAACCTGGGAAGGTACTCTGAGCAGGATGCCTTTTCTTTGTCTTTCTTCCAGTTCTTATGTTTGTGTGCCACTCCCTGGAGCTTTGCCTCTGCTTTTTGCATTTTTATCAGCATATTGTATTTTTTTTCCTCTTTCCTATAAATGTAAATTTTATGTATGTGGGTATTTTACCTTCCTGTGTAACTATGTACCCTGTACTCTTAAGAAGTCAGAAGAAGGCCTAGAATTCCCTGAAAGTGCAGTTACAGATGCTTGTGAGCCATCACGTGGGTGCTGGGAATGGGACTCAAGTGCCTTAACTCCTGGACTGTCAGCTTCCTAGGGGATGTTACTGGTTACCACTCAGGTATGCGTCACTTTGGCTAGGCAGATGTATTTGTATATCCAGTACAATTGTAGTCCATGCTCTCCCTAATTTTAATGAGTCCCCTGACTCCAGATCTCAGTATTTTCATCTTTTCGACCTTTGACAATGACTTCCCCAAGCATCAAGGGTTCTGTTACACATCACTACTGTGTCCCATCAGAATGGTATTTTGTGTTTTTTTTTTCACAACAGTTGGAGATCCTGACCCAGGCTCCTACAGTGGATGCTGTACACAGATGACAGAATCTTGACTTCTGGCTTCAGCAACTAAACTGAAACTAGTCTTTTATATTAGTGGTGTACTCACTTACAAAAACTCATGAAAATAGATTACAGCAGGAGGATGTGCTTCATGTTTCTTGATGGAGTTACCATTGATGTATGTGAACCAGTGAGAAGGGAGTCAGGATGGAGTTGCATGCAGTCCTGGCTATCCATTTGTCATTCACTAAATGGTATTTGGTGTCACATAGCTGCTAGTTAACAGTTCTCCTGGTGTCCTTAGATGGATTAAGCGTTCTCAGCACGGTGTCACCTGATGGATGAGGTGCCTTGTGCAGGGGTAGATTTAAGCATGTCTAAAATTCTGTTCTTTATACCAACACACCTTTTCCTTTCTTTTTGTTTGTTTGTTTTTCTTTCCGAGACAGGGTTTCTCTAGCTTTGGAGCCTGTCCTATAGCTTTGGAGTTTGTCCTGGAACTAACTCTTGTAGACCATCCTCTAACTCACAGAGATCCGCCTGCCTCTGCCTCCCCGAGTACTGGGATTAAAGATGTGCACCACCACCCAACTCATATTTTGTTTTTTGAGATAGGTTCTCTACACAGCCCTGGCTGTCATAGAACTCACCCTGTAGACCAGGCTGACCTCAGACTCATAGAGATCCACCTGCCTCTGCCTCCTGAGTGCTATACTGACATTTTAATTAGTTTCTGTTTTGCCTGAACATATGTTTGTGCATCATGTGTATACCTGGTGCCCACAGAGGCCAGAAGAATGTATTGAATTCCCTGGAATTTGGGATACAATTGTGTGCCATCATTAGAATGTTGGGAAATGAACCTAGGTTCTCTGCAAGAGCAGCCAATGCTCTTCACGCATCCATCTCTAGCCCCTAATTAGTTTTTTGAATAAAACATGATTTAAAAACAAATATTCTAAAATAACACACACTAATGCCCGTCTCTTCCCATGTGTAACCGTACACCTCCATAGATCTCTGTCAGATTGGACTATAGATCCAGAGCCTCTACAAACAAAAACGTGCATTTTTTATTTCTAATCACGTGGTGGGGGTTGTGGGGGCTTATTTGTTCAGTCATTTATTGAAGGTTTCCTATCTGTAGCATGCTCTCTTGGTTGGTTTTGCCTGCCCCTGCCTCCCGATGCTGGGATTAAAGGTGTGTGCTGCCACCACCCACCTGGCCAGTGGCTAGAATTCTTACTGCCTTCCTTGGTTCAGCTCCCAGAAGCCACCCAGAACTCCTAGCTCCAGAAGATCTAACATGTCTGATTAATTCTCATCCATACATATCTTTTCCTACTTTGTGAATCTTCAGTCTTTTTATTCCCAAGAGGGGATGTATTCCAAAAGGGGATGGCTTTCTGAGCATTGCTCTCCCTGAGACAGAGTTCCCTGGATCCTACTTCTGTATCCATCCTTGTCTGTCATCATAGTTCATTTAATGGGAGTTACAAACTGCACACAGTTGTTTGGATGTTAGTATAATGATGTTGAATCCGTTGTTTTACCACTGAGCCACCACATCCCTGGTCTCTGAGAATGTTTTATACACCTGAGTAAAATATTTATAGGATGGAATTCTGTGGAAGTAATACCCTAGCATTCTAAGGAAAAGTACTTTAGTTTTCAAAACTGCCCTATTGCTATATACATCTGTTCTGCTACTAAAAACCAGCTGAGTTTTTAAATTAGTGTTTTGAACTTAGTCTAATTTTTACACTTTTCTGTTCTCTGATAGGGTGGTTCCTTTCTTACTGTGATTCTTCTGGGTTTTTTTTTTTCCACCTGCCATGCTGGGAGTGATGGTAATATAAGCTTTCCCATGTTTAAGTGATTAGTTAATGTTGCAGTTGGTAAAGGGCTGAGTCCCCAAGCATTTCAAGAGAAGACTCCAAACCGTATCGAATCTCAGTGTTTCCACCATTGCCATCAGTCCAGTCTTCTTGTCGACTTGGTCAAGGATATGCATTATGTGAGGACAGCTTTGTTTTCAGTGTTTGTTATGGTTTTGGTAGACACAGCCAAATAACCTCAGGAAATGATCTTCCCAACAGTGACTTTTTGAAGAATAACGAGTATTATTTTCTGTACTACTTAGTTACAGAATATAAGTTTATAAACTTCCCCATAAGTCATTTCTAGACTTGAAGATGCAATGGAGCTGAAGACACAGCTCTGCTTGTACTTTGACCCTCAGTCCTGAGTTTTTCATGTAGCAGGTTACTGGCTGAATGAATGAATGAATGAATGAATGAATGAATGAGTGTTGTGGAAATCTCATGATACTTGTTAGTGGCAGATTTCTTAAAGCAGCTAGGAGCTGGTGGCCACTTGGCAGACTCAGCTATACCAGATCCTCTCAGTGAAGGTCACACCTAGCACTCTATGAAGCTGGAGGGTTGTATCTGCCATATGTTTCTCTGAGCCCTGTTTATGTTTAGAATAAATGACACGTCTTTAAAGATTGTTACTCAGGATCACTGACACTTTTCCATGAGTTTTCCTGTCCTTTGACAGGGAAAATGAAATGGAGGTAGGTAATGATGTCACTCAGCAAAGAGCTAAATGCAGGTGAAAAGGTGAACCAGGAAGTTTCCCAAAGGCAGGAGCCTACATGCTGTGACCATTCTTGACTTGCTTCAAAATAAGCTCTTTCAACCTTGTTCTTTGAGAGTTTACAGAAAAGGTTAGGTGGCCTTTTCTTGCATGTCATGAGAAAACACCACCCCTAGGAACCACAGCTTTCAGTTTGAGGCCCCTCATTGCTTATTTGAAAAGGATTTGGGGGATTCTAGTCCAAATGTTTCATAGGGCAAACTGTAAAATATTGGCTTTTAAAAAATAAGTAATGTGTTTATTGTATGTAATCAAATGTTCTTATTGTTTTCAGTATATTTTTGGCGATTTCAGCCCTGATGAATTCAATCAGTTTTTTGTGACTCCCCGCTCTTCAGTTGAGGTAAGAAAAATTGTTTTCATGCTCATATGTGTAAAAATGATTGATAGTTCACTTTCACTTTAATTGAGAGTCCTAATAATGCATAGATGAGCAGAGACTACACCATGAGTGTGCTGGACCCATTTGTTGCTTTTGTATTTGCTTTAAACTTAGAAGGTGCCAGTATAGTTGCACACACAGCTAGACCCCTATTTCTTCTTCCTGGCTCCTTTCCCAGAGGTAGTGACTGCTGGGGTGGGCAGCGCACGCTGTGTCCATAGCAACTGTCGAGTGCTGTGTGCTTTAAGACCATCCCTTTGCAGTTCACTTTAAGCCAGTGCTGTATTCCCAAGTTTATGCTTATACATTTGTTTTTTTGTTATTGTATTGTTTTGTTGTTACTGCTTATTAATTTAAAGATTGTTTTATGTGTATTAGTGTTTTGCCTGTATGTGTATGTACCACTTGCTTGCTTGGGGCCCATGGAGATCAGAATATCGGATGCCCTGGAAGTGGAGTTATGGATGATTGTTGAGCTCCATTGTTGATGCTGAGACTGAACTCAGGTTCTCTACAAGAGCAGTAAATGCTGAGCCACCTCTCCTGCACCTGCTTTCTGGTTTTAATTGCTCAGTAGGTTCATCACACACATTGTAACTTATTTACTATTAGTGTGTGTTTACTGAGTTTACCAGGTTGGGTTAGTGGGTTCCTGAGGGAGTACATGATGTCTCATTTCTATGACCTATCCCGTAGATCCACTCCTCCCATCCCCAACTTAATCTCTCTGTCTCTCTGTGTTTCTCTCTCTGGTCTCACTGTGGCCTTGAATTCACAGAGATCAACTTGTGTCTTTCCCCCAGTGATGGGATTAAAGGCACAGGCCTCTACACACTCTTCCGAGTAATATGGTACACATTCATATTCCTGCCCATAGCTGTGGTATAGCTTGATCTGGCTTTATTTTCTATGTGCTGTGGGCTTTAAAATTTTAGTGAAGCACTTTCTAATGTTTCTAAGATCAAGAACTGGGGGTAAACAGGGAGAGTATTAAAGTGTAAAGCATCACAAGGGAGAGCTTTTGTGCCTGTCTTAGGCGCTTGTTTAAAAAGTTGCCCCAGTAAGATAGGGAGCCAGGGAGAAGCAAACAGGTGATTCTGTATGTGATCTTTAATATTGGTGTTGTTTATAAGGATTACTGGTGTTTCTAGAGCTGTGCTCTGGTCTATGAGCAGTGGCTTGAAAGTGGATCCTCCCTAGTGGATAATAGTCAGGTAATTTAGTTGGTGTGTTTGAGCTCTCTCATTGTCTTATTACTGGTGCTGGAAGTGTTTATTCCAGGAGATACTCAGATCTTAGTATTGGAAGCAACATATACATCATGTTACTGAACAGATCACCCCTCGTACCATAGCTCAGACTGTAGGGGCAGGGGTGTGTGTTTGTGTGTGTGTGTGTGTGTGTGTGAATGGGGGCACAGATAAGGCTCTTGGTTGTCATTTAAGGATTTGTGTTTGTTTTTGGCAGAGGGTTTCCCTATGTACCTCTGGCTGTCCTGGAACTCACTCTTTAGAGCAGGCTGGCCTTGAACTCACAGAGATCTACCTTCCTCTGCCTCCCAAATGCTGAGATTAAAGGCATGCACCACTATGTCCCACCTTAGATTAATTTTTAAAAATTGTATATGTGTATGTGTGTGCGTGTGCATGTGGTTTGTGCACTTGTGTGTACAATGCATATGGAAACCATAGGTGTTAGATTTCCTGGAGCTAGAGTTATAGGCTATTGTAAACTGACTGACAGTGGGTCCTCTTCAAGAGTAGGAAGCACCCTTAACTGCTGAGCCATGTCTTCAGCCCCCTGAATTGGTGTCTCAGGGGCTTGCTTTCAGATTATTAAGTTGTGTTTCCTGAATGTTTGAGGAAGCTGGACATACTACGCTGTGCAGGGCCCCAGGCTTACACGCTTCTCAGATTAAACTGACCTACTTTGTCTCCAGGCCTCACCTTTGTATGGGGAGTTACATTTTTGGTTTGATGTATAAGAGACAGAATTTGACTTCATAGTCCAGGCTGGCATGAAACTTGCTATGTTTCTCAAATTGGTCTTGAACTCGTGGTGATCCTCCTGCCTCAGCCATTTGACTGCTGAGATTCCAGGTGTGAGCCACCAAATCTGGCACTTTTTGTATTATAACCTGCTGTAGAATTGGACAGCTATGATCCATTTGGATAGTTCTGTCTCATTATGCTTACTACATCTTCTGTCACGAGGAAGGTCTTGGTGGCAGTTTGAGTGAAAGGTACCACACACCTGGACAGCAAAAGTAATCATGTTTTTGCAGTGCTGGTACATCCTGTCAGCAACCATTCCACGGTTACAATTTTCTCAGGCCAACAGTCAAAGTAAATGCATATATGATTTTAAAGTCTTACTTTGTAGTGTAAGCCAGCTTCAAACTCATAAAAATCATTCTGCCATAGCTTCTTGAGTACTGGGTTTATAGATGTGTATCCTCGTGCCTACTAACGTGTCTTGAGTGTGTGTACCATAGTGCTTGGCTGACATAGAGGATAACTTGTGGAAGCTGGTTTTCTCCTCTTACCATGTGGGTCCCATGGATGGCCGCAGTCTGGCCAGCTTCAAGTAAATAAGGGAGGCAGAGGCAGGTGGATCTCAGGGAGTTTGAGGCCATCCTGGTTTGCAAAGTGAGTTCCAGGACAGCCAGGACTGTTACACAGAGAAAGCCTGCCTCGAAAAACAAAACAAACAAAACAAAACAACAGAGCACCCCCCAGCTGGATGTGGTGGCACACGTTTAATCCCAGCATGGGGAGTCAAGCAGAGAGCTACTTTGTGGGGATTAAACTCAGGTTGCTAGACTTGTTCAGCAAACTTTTACCTGCTGAGCCATCTCACCAGCCCCTAAATGCATTAATACACTACCTGAAAATGACAGGTAGGACTGGAGAGATGGATCAGTAGGTAGAGGTCTGTGCTACCAAGCTTGATGACTTGAGTTCAATCCCTAGGACCCGAATGGTGTCATGACAGAACTGACAACACCACCACTACCCTGGTAAATAATGCATGGAATTTTAAAAGAAGCTTAAATGAAATTGTAAGATTGCCCCAGATTTTAGTGGTAATCTGTTAATTGGTTAGAACAGTTAGCCTGGCTTCCCTATCTCTCTGCTGTCCCAGAAACTCCTCCTGAGGTCTTTGAGACTAGGAGTGTTAGGAACCCTTGGTCAGTGTTTTCACTGCCACTGTCCTTCTCAGCCCTATTCCTGATATATATCATATGATGCTAGCACCATTAACATGTCTTGTCCTGTGTGAGGTGGCTGTTTTGAGAAGAACTAGCTAGAGTTCTGACCCTACAAGGTCTGGGGTGCAGGAGTTGGTAGCTTGTGTTGTGCTGATATGCTGGATTGTCCCCGGGGTAGTTTGCTGTCTCTGCCTCTCTTATAAAAGGGTTCAGTAATAGAGACTCTACCCTGCCGACTTATCTGCTCTTACTACTTCACAGAGACCCCATTTCTGAACACTGCAATTGAAGTTGCTATATGGACTCTGGGGTGTTCCACCTTCCCAGTAGGCACATACATTGTCACTGGTCCTCCCTCCCAGAGTTGGATTCAAAAGATTTCCCAGTGTCACAGGGATTTTACTGTGAATGGACTGATTCATAAGACCTTTCTGAGCCTCATAGATTTCTGTCTCCAGGGGCACCCTAGTCACTGACAGAGCAGGCATTCTGTGTTACACACAGTGTCTCTGATTGTAGAAATACAGGGCTTTGCTTTAGAAGCTTCCTTGAGATTGCTGCACCACATGTGTGCTGTCAGTGATGACACGTGGACGGACAAGTTTGCCCGTGTGTCAGGGTGCTAAGTCCTGGGTTGCCTCTTGGCTCCAGATCCTGAGTGAGCAGTTGGACTCCTTTCCAGTTACCGTTTTCTTGGTATTTGTCATTACCATCTGGGGAGAGAACCTAGCACTTTACTTTAGTTGGTTGGGAGGGAGTAAATTTATCTCTTATAACCACAATGGCATTGGCTATCTAAAAGAGTCCATTGGAGACATGAGCCTAGGAGACCATTAAACAGCAGTCAGTGATTGGTCTGACACCAGCTAGAGACCGCTGAAGCTGCACACCCTAGGCTCTCCAAACTGTTAGACTGTGTTCTGGACCTTAGTGACTAGACAGAAATGCTCCAGCAGGTGCTTTGTTCTGTCAGTCTCACTTCTCAGACATTCCCAGTTCTTAAATGTAGAATTGGCAGGAGGAATTTGAGAGGTTCTTAAAATTCCCCTGGTTTTCACAAAGTAGCCAGGCATATATTTTCTTTCTTCCAAACAAGAAAGGTGATTTCAAACCATTAATTCAGTTGCATGGGACAGTGTGTAAGAATGGAGTCACAGTTTCCAGGCCATTTCTTCCTCAGGGGCTTTTTTCTGTCTCTGCCCAGAGCCCTGGCTCTACATCTGCCAGCTGTGTTGCTGCTTGTCAGAAAGAGTGACTTCCACCAGCAGACGGACAGCCCAGGGTCTGGGCTCACCACTGACTGACATCCTATGGAAGGCAGGCAGGCAGGATGTGATGGGAGGGTTTTACTATAGCCTGTACACATGCCATTAGGAGTGCATTTTCAGGTTTCCCACCCTCGCTTTCAGTGTATTTAGTAATGGTAAATAATTGAAAGCATTCCTAAACTGTTCGATTCAGATTTTATCAGATTTTGGTGTGTGTCTTTCTGGGAACATGATGTCATGAGATGGAATGTGAAGTGTTGAGTTAATATAGTGATTTATGTTGAGTTTTAATATTCTGTTAATGTGTTTTTTGATTTCTTGCGCAGCTCCCTCCATACAGTGGGACTCTGTGTGGCATACAGGCTGAAGATGAACTACCAGATGGTAAGCTGGGTCATGTGTGCTAGGTGGGCAAGAAACCTGCAAACATGTCCTCCGATTTCTTATATCTTTTTTTTCCCACTTAAGAGTTTAGTCATTTATTTAGGGTTGGGCTATGATGTGTGAGTTATTGGAGTGTGCTTAGTGTGTGTGGTGGGCAGAGGTTAACTTCACGGAGTAGGTCCTCTTCTACTTTGACATGGGTTCCGGGGATTGGACAGAGATCGAGGTTTGTGCAGTAAGTACTCCTTACTGAGCTGGGTTCCTAGTCTGTTCATGTCTTGGAGTCAGTCCCAACTGTAGCCCTGTAGGCTCAAATTGATGCTTGTAGCTTAGCCTAGAAGCTGGGGAAGTGGGCCTGCGGTACTAGGCCAGCTTGAGTAACATTTCCTTAGCACTTGAAGCTTCTGCCGTGAACTGCAGCTCACTCAACTACCAAGTCATTCTGATTGACTGCTTTCAAGTTTGTAGCTGTGCCCCAGAACACTGGGCATCATAAGTTCTGGTCAGGAGAGAGGTGTTCCTGTCTGTTACCTCAGCAAGCCCTGGTGGTGTGGTTGTGTCGCTCCACATGGCTGTGTTCAAGTCTCCTTGGGTCCTCTTGGCAGTGAGCCTGTGTGCTATCAGTTGAGGGTCGTGTGGAGCTGTTATAGCAGTTGGTGTTCATTACCCGTCTGTCCCAGATTCCTGGACGCTTAGGTACCATTCTCACGTCCTGCTCTGCTCCTCTTCTGTCTCCAGCCTAAGCCCTGGCTGATGGCTCAGAGCAGTGTTTATCAAGTGCAGTAATATTTGCTGCTGAGCACGGATATTTAACACATCTTGACTGTGCGGTCATCATAGACCCAAACTCGACCAGACCATTTCTAGTCAGGATTGTTGTAAGGTTTTTGGTGGCTTCCAAGAATCTAAAGGAAAGTCTTTTTTTTTAAGAGCCAGGGATTGGATTCCATGTTCCGTTAGCATGTCATACTTGTGATTGGTGTTAATTAGGTTTACATAGAAGTTTGAAAAGACTAAGCCAGCCTTATCTACAGCAACATCTCAGAAAGTGACTAAGGTTAGCAGTTCTGCAGTGAGCTGTAATAGATCTGAAGGGAACGAACAGGCTTAGTAATAGCTTTACAATTAGCAAAATGAGTTGCCCTTTAATCTGCTGGTATCCAGCTCCAGGAGTCTGGGTCCCTTGGGACATCCGTCTCTGTATGTTTGCACCTGTGATGGTCTGTTCTTTCTCACGTGTTACTTCTTGCTTGTCAGAGGCCTTGTCTCCTGCTCACACCTGCATTGGTTGGTGTTGGGTTGCATTCAATCTCAACCCACTTACTGTTCCTTGGCTCCTTTTCTCCCTTCTCTGCTCTCTCTTCCAAAGTCTGACTTTAATTTTGTTGGGAATGCTTCCAGAGTCTTACTGCCTGCTTACAGCTAGTTGTCAGGACCACTTAAAGGTTCTTTCCTCCAAAGCCTGTTCTCTTGTGTTTTCTCTCCGCAGAGCAGTGGTTCTCAACCTGTGGGTCATGACCCCTTTGTGGTCACATATCAGATATTTATATTGTGATTCATAACAATAGCAAGATTACAGTTATGAAGTAGCAATGAAAATAATTTTATGGTTGGGGATCACCACAGCATGAGTAACTATTAAATGGTCACAGCATTAGAAGAAGGTTGAACCACACTACCATAGAGCCTTTCACACTATGGTAATAAATCTCCCTTTAAGACTGCCCAGCAGTGGGCCACAGGGACCACATTCATTACTGAGTGTCTGTGATTGCCTAGTGTAAAATGCTGTGACCCTTCAGCATGTGGGAGAATGTGTGATGAAAGTGCTTCTTTTCCTCTCCCAGCATAGGCAGTCACAGCAGGTGACCTCAGGGAACCTTGTTGTGCCTTGCACTTTATCTACTACTCTTTCTAGGCAGTTGCTGAATCAGTGTGTCCTTGCTGTCCATTAAGTTAACTGTTGAAGTTCTACTGTTCTCTGCATACCTTCCATGGGAATCAAGCACAATGCTGGGATTAAAGGGTGTCACCACACCCCACTGGAACAGTGTGTTCATAAGCTTTTCGTAGTTTTTTCTTGTGCTGACCAGTCTGCCTCCCACTGAGGCAGAGGGATCTGCAATCCCTCTTACCTTTGTTGTGCACTGTTAATCTTTGAACTCAGGTTGGTCTTGTTAATAAATGTAAACTCCTGGAGCAGGAACCTTGTCTTCCCTGTTTGGGAAAATCTCTCACACACCATGGAGTTATATGTACTTGATGGAACTCACTTTGAGAAATATTACCTCAAGGTACAAGCTACAAAAAATTATGTGTGTGACATACATTTAAGTGTATGCCTGGGTCCACAGAAGCCAGAAGAGGGCATGGGATCTCTTAGAACTAGAGTTCCAGACAGTTGTGAGCTGCTGCCTTGTGGTTGCTGTGAATTAACCACCAAGCTTACATGCCAGGGCGTTGTCTTCCTTATGCATGTTTGGCTATTGTTTGCAGGCCTCTCATTTCTTCACCTGAAAGATGGGACTCAGTCTGAGCTTTCTGCTGTCTGTGTGTGCCCCTCATGAGAAGAAGAGAAACTGAAGTACTATGTTGGGTAGATGCTGAAGTATTTCTCTGATACCCAGTCACATCCTAGAATATTGTTCTCCGATAAGATTGAGAATGGATGTGGAAGGCATTTTCTGTTGGGAACAGTCAATCTTCTGTAAGCTTCACAGTACAGAGCACAGTAATTCTGAGTGTGACTTCACAGTATACATGTCTCAAAGGGTAGTCTTCCTGCAAGCACACACACCTCAGTGTCTGTGACTGGTAGCTCCAAGCATTGTGGAATAGATGGAACCTGGAGCATCATGGGAGAGCTGCAGCCCCCAGGTGTAATAGAAGCCATTGTTCTTTGGTAATCCATTTCAAAGTATGGAAAAGAACTGCTCATTGGCCAGTTGCATACAGATGAAACCTGCTGTGGTTTATAGTCACTGGGGTAGGATTGCCTTTCTTCCCACCTCAGCTATGGGTGTCCTCCTCCTTTATCTAGTTAGCACACTTTTGGCTTCTCCCTGAACCTGCATTTTTTCCTCCTTCCCATGAAGTCTTTCAAGCTCTCCAGAATAAAACATACTTAGAACACGATTTTGGAGTTATAATTTCATCCTTGAAATGCGGGACTTTAAAACTATTGCTGCCCTGTACCAGAATTGAAGGCATGTTTCCTTTATTTCACATGCATGACCATTCACCAAATATGCAGCAAGTAAGCACGCTGTCTACCACGGAACTGTATGTCAGAGGAATATATATCTGTTTTTTGTTTTGTTTCAAGACTGGGTTTCTCTGTGTAGCTTTGGAGCCTGTCCTAGAACTCACTCTGTAGACCAGGCTGGCCTTGAACTCACAGAGAACTGCCTGCCTCTGCCTCCTGAGTGCTGGGATTAAAGATGTGCGCCATCACCGCCCCGCTCAATGGAATATTTTTAAGCAATGTTACAAGTTACTTATTTGTTTATTTATATAGTGTGACTGCCATGTGATAGAGGGTGGCCTTGGATTTCTAATCCTGTACCTTTCTAGTACTGGAATCACATAACCCACTAATTTTTTAATCACAGATTTAATTTAGTTTCTACCCTCTGTCTTTTGAAAGTTTTTCTTAGTTACCCAGATAACCAGAGGTAAGGACAGGCTCCTTTTTTCGTACCCCCAATTTGCTCTTTTTTTATAGATACCATTTTCAACAGATTATTAAGATAGGCATAAAGCCTGTCATAGCTGTTCCAAAGAGGGCGAATGGTCTTGATACTGCAGAGAGAGCTTGCTCCCTGTGCTTGCAATAGATGGGCACTGATTGCTTGTTTCTTCCCAGCAGGACAAGAACATCAGAGGATTGAGTTTGGGGTTGATGAAGTCATCAAACCAAGTGATGGTTTGCCGAGAGCCCCCAGTTACAGTATTTCAAGCACTCTGAACCCCCAGGCACCTGAGTTTATTCTTGGTTGCACAACTTCCAAAAAGACCCTTGATGGCATATATAAAGATGAAAACTACGGCTCCGTTGACCAGTACCCAGATTCGGCCCTGACTCTGGAAAACAGCTCTAACGTGGAGGGAGAAGCCTTGGAGAACGATGGTAGCACTGGTGGTCTTGGTCAAAGGGAGCGGAAAAAGAAGAAGAAGCGCCCCCCTGGATACTACAGCTATCTGAAAGATGGTAGTGATGAGGTTGTTTCCCCAGCTGCGCTGGTCAACGGCCATGCCAGTTCAGCAGTTACGAACAGTGTGGGTGTGGAGGATGCTGAGTTCATGGTCGATATGCTTCCTTCAGTTATGCCCAGGACTTGTGACAGCCCTCAGAATCCCATGGACTTCATCAGTGACCCCGTGCCCGACAGTCCTTTCCCCAGAACACTAGGTAGTGATAGCAGGACTGCAGGGCTGCTCGAGGGCTGTCATGGAACTGACTTTGAGCAACCCTGCCTCCCTGCAGACAGCCTTCTAAGGACAGCTGTGACGCAGCCCTACATTGGCACTGATACTACTGAGACTCTTGCAGTTGCTAATGGAAAAATACTTGAATCCTTGGGCGAGGACACTGCTGCCAATGGGGTAGAGTTACACACTGAGGAGAGCACAGACTTGGACCCTGCAAAGCCTGAGAGCCAGTCACCTCCTGCCGACAATGCGCTCTCTGCATCTGGGGCCATTCCCATTAGCCAGCCTGCAAAGTCCTGGGCTAGCCTCTTTCATGATTCTAAGCCCTCTTCTTCCTCGCCCATGGCATATGTGGAAACTAAGTGTTCCCCCCCTGTCCCATCTCCCCTGGCCTCTGAAAAGCAGGTGGAAGTCAAAGAAGGGCTTGTTCCAGTTTCAGAGGATCCTGTAGCCATAAAGATTGCAGGTACAGTTAAACAGACAGACTGAGTGGAGATGGGATCTGTCTTAGGGACACACAGTGGTGGTAAAGGGAATGTATGCATTAACATTATCCAGTTGTAAAACAATGTATATAAGAAGAAAGATGGAAGGGGAGAGGGTGCCATGCCTTTATGTAAGTGGAAAAAACTTCATGTTTTTTGCAAGTTCCTTATTGACAAACTCCATTTCCATTTTCTTGTTGCTGTAGCATTGGAATGCGTGACACATATGTCCTGTGCTGTAACTAGGGTGTACTTTCGGTGTGATGATCCTCCTCAGTTGGTACTCAGTTTGTATTCTTTTTCTCTATCAGTATAGAAATAGACATTTAAAAAAAATAATGCAGCCCCCCTCCCTTCCCTAGTGACTTTGGTTAAGTGATGGATTTTATTCAGAATTGTAGCACCAAGCTGAAGGTAGGGAGTGGAGAGACACAGAGGCTGGGTGGTTAGGTGCAAAAGCAGGTCTTCAGGTCCCCAGCTTCGGAGACTGCTGCAGTGTGCCCTTGGAGTGCTCAGAGTCCCAACAGACATTAAGGTGTATCCTCTTGATTGTTGGGGGTAGCAACAAGTCTTGGCTTTTAACTGTCACAATTATGGCTGTGTGTGGAAACACAGACTTGTAATTCCAGCTCTCAGGAGACTGAGGCAGGGGGAATGGCAATTTAAGCCCAGCCTGGCTTCAGAAAACCCTGTCTCAAAAAAGAAACCAAAACAAAATGAGAACATCTTATTACCTATGTGAGATATATTATTCTGAGTGTTCTTAGTGTTCTGAAGTCTTTCAAATGAGAAGATTGATAGAGTTTTTTTTATTTTTATTGTTTTGGGTTTCATATTGTAGTCCAGGCTGGTTTTGAACTTGCTATTATAGCGCAGTCTATCTCCAAAGTGACTTCTCTTCTGCTTCTACCTCCCGAATGCTGGGATCACAAGGTGTGTCACTGTACTCCACTGGAATAATCCATAATTTTTTTAATTTTTAAGTTTTATGTGTATGGGTGTTTTGCTTTCATGTATGTCTAGGCACCACTTGTGTATTTGTGCCAGCAGATGCCAGAAGACTATCAAATTCCCTGGAACTACAGTTATAGTTGGTTGTGAACCCTTATGTAAGTGCTGGGAATCAAATCCAGGTCCTTTGGACTAGGAGCCTGTGCTATTGACTGCTGAGCCATCTCTCCAGCCCTTTGGGATCAGAGTTTTAAAGAAAAGTGGTTTTCTTCTTTGCATCCCCTAGTACTTTTTTTTTGAATTAAAAAAAATTAAAAAAGGTTTACTCATTTTATTTTAAGTGTGTTTTGCCTCCATGCACGCCATCTGTGGGTGCTGGGAATTGAACCCATATCTTATACAAGAGCAACAAGGGCTCTTAATCTCCAAGCCATCCCTCCAGTCCATTTTTCTTTTCAGTTTTACTTTGTAGCACAAAGCTTTTCACAGATTCCAGTCTCTTGCCAGTCTTCCAAGTGCTGGGATTCTAGTTGCACACCTGTATGTCCTGCCTGGTTTCAGATAGGTTTCTCCTAAAATGTATTCATTATGGGATTGAGCAGATGCCTCAGTAGGTAAGAACATTTTTTTTTGCATGCATGAAGATCTGAGTTTGAATCTCCAGCATTCATGTTGAAAAGCCAGATATGGCCTGAGTACCTATAGCTTCATTAGGAGTCAAAGACAAGGAGGTCTGGGACGTTGTGGCAAGTAAAAGTTTAGCAGGTGGATCCTTTTGACTTCTAGGCCAGCCAGGGCAGATCTTTACACCAAAAGCCTCCCAGTTCCTGACCATACAGGTCTGAGGGGTGGAGAGACAGTCGTGCTTCTGTTTATGTCACTCCAAGTGCATACCCTCCCCTTTTTTCTTTTGAGGGCGTGGTTGTTGTTGGTTTTTTGAGACAGGGTTTCTCTAGCCCTGGCTGTTCTGGAACTTGCTTTGTAGACCAGGCAAGCCTTGAACTCAGATCTGCCTGCCTCTGCCTCCTGAGTGCTGGGATTAAAGGTGTGCACCACCTCCACCCATATTATTTTTAGTAGGAGTAACTGAATCATGAAAGCACTGGAAAAAAAAACTTGAGAATCTGTGGGACTGGTGTTTGCTGGCTGGAGAGCAATGTCTGTACACCACTGTCAGGAGTCAATAAGGAAGCAAGGTGATGAGGGCCAATTGCTGTGACTACCTTGTAAGCACAGGCTTCAGGAGGCTGCGTGTGCTGTTTGTCACTGCACCCTTACTTTTAATGCACTTGGTCTTTCTGGGGTTTTAGAGGAGCATATTTTAGATCCCAACTATGAAAAACTTCCAGAATGCAAGGTTGTCTGTCTGTCTGTCTGTCTGTCTTTCTTTTCTCTCTCTCTTTCTTTATATGTGTATATATATATATATATATATATA
>LOJH01015053.1:0-12621 GCA_001685095.1 Ellobius talpinus | reverse complement strand
TTGGAAGAGCAGGCAATGCTCTTAACCTCTGAGCCATCTCTCCAGCCCCGCAAGGTTGTATTTCACATTTGATCTTTAAAACTATGCATTAGCTTTCAAGAAATATAAATAACTCCAGGCAAAAAGAGGAACCTGCCAAGTGCCCACATTAAATCTCATGGGAAGAACTTGGTGAGCTGAGGTCTTGACATCTATCCAGCCACGTGGGGTAGGTACTAAGATGCTTCATTCATGGATGCTGGATAGCCATTGTAAGCCGAGGCTTCCTGGAGGAATAAATGTGTTTTCGTGTATTCTAAGTATGAATGGCAATAGAATCTAAGACTATTGTTTTTTGTTTTGTTTTTGTGACTTAAAACCTTCCAGAGACCTTATAATTTAGGTCACTTTGCTATTGTACCTGGGAACAAACCAAGGTAGCTCAAGTTCTTCCAAAGTGGCAAGAGTGAGGACAGTCTAAAAGTGTGAGAGTAACTTGGCATTAATGGTTAAATTAGGTGCTGGAGTATGGTTAGGCATTGGTGTGTGGCAGGTCCTGCATGGCTAGGCAGCTGCTGTGCTTCCAGAATCAGTGCAAGTTCCACTTATGACTTCCGCCCTCAGATCATGTGAAAACAAACCATGTTAGAAAAAACCTTTAGGACTTAAGCTTGAGCTGCTGTGGAAACTCAGTACTCGCTACTGTCCATTTGTAGGTGGTCTGTGTTGAGTCATTTACCGATTGTGAGGTCTGTATTTCTTGAGATTTAAAAAGGATATTCAGTGATTGAAGTTTTCTGGTGCCAACAGATTGCATAAGAAAGCTGGACTCTGCTCAGCCTTTTAATGTCTGCAGTTTTACCAAAGTGGAGACACTGATTTCAGTTTATTTTATAAGCCAGTTGGCATTTTCATTCCATAAGCATTGTTTCTATTAACTTCTATGAGAAAGATACATTGGGATCATCTTCCCTAGATTACCTTGAATGAAAGTTGTTTCTGGAGAATGTGATGCTGCAGCCAGTGTCTAGTGTTTGGCTCTAAGGGAAGAGGGAGCTTTAGAAGCTAGCTGTAATGTCCTGAGCACAAGTCAGCAGTGCTCAACCCTCTGTCTTTTTGATTATAGGTTGGTGGATCAGGCTAGAACGAGTGCAGACCTCATTAAAGTAACTGAGCTGACCCCAGGCGGGAGGGAGTCATGGACTTCAGCAGTCTTCACTGTGATTCAAGAAGGGTGGTTCACCTTCTGGCTGTGTGGTGTAGCAGTCACCGAAGGAGCAGGTTCCCCTTGCAGGGCATGAGAGAGAGCAGGAGCAGTGGGTGTGGAGGCTTTGATCTTAACCTAAAGATAATCAACTGCAGTCAGTTTTACAGCCGCTCATTTCTTTTGAAATGGATCTTATTGGGATACAGTAACAAAATGTTCCAAAGTTGTGGCTTGGGAAATATAGATTATTTCTTTTTGGAATGATAAAAAGTGTTTTTTCAAACCCTTGTCTATACTTTTCCCTTCCCACTTAGATTGCCTTTTTAAAAAAAGTTTTGTTTTTGTTTTTTGAGAAAGGGGCTGGTTGTCCTGAAACTCATGATATAAACCAAACTGTCATTGAACTCAGATCCACCTGCCTCTGCCGTGTGAGTTGTCTTTAGCAGTGTGTACTAGATTGATTTGTTTTTATGTGTATGGGTGTTTTGCCTCCATGTGTGTCTGTGTGCCACATGTGTGCAATGACCATGGAGGCCAGAAGAGGGTGTGGTATCCTCTGGAACTGGAATTGTAGACATTGTTAGGTGTGTGTATTTGGGAACTTAACCTTGGTCCTCTGCAGCTGCAAATGCTCATAACTACTGAACCATCTCTCTAGCCTGCAGATTGCCTCTTTAAAAAAAAGTTATATTTCATTATTTATTTGCGTGTGTGCTCACCTTCAAGATTATGAGCACCCAAACACAAGTGTCATAGTCAGAGGGCAGCTTGGGATTTAATTTTCTGCTCTACTGTGTGGGTCCTAGGGTTGAACTAAAACTTGATGGCAGGTGAATCTGTTTTCCTTTTTTTTCTCTCTCTTTCTCTTTTGTATTTCAAGACAGTGTTCTCTTTGTGGCCCTGGCTATCTTAGAACTTGCTCTATAGACCAGGCTGGCCTTGAACTTAAGAGAGACCCACCTGCCTCTGCCTCCCTAACACTGGAATTAAAAGCGTGCACCACCACCTGGCTTCTGCTGTGCCTCTTTCTCAGGAGGCTTATGGGATGTCTGTAATGGACTGAAGTTCAAGTTCAAGAAGTTAAATTACTTCAGATTACTAAATGAATGAAGTGGCAGTGCCAGAGTATGAGCCCAACTCCTTGGTTTGTATGTCCAGGCTGTGTGTTTGTTGGAGGGTATGTGTACCCATGGTCATGCAGACATGCCATGGCACATGTAGAGGTCAGAGGACAACTTTTGGGGAGTCAGCTCTCCTTCCAACATATGGGTTCCAGGTATGCATCTTAGATAATTAGCTCTAGTGGCAACAGCATTTACCAAGCCATCTCAGCAGCCTGAACTTTGTTAACTATGAGATAAATGAGTTTTGTTTAAGATATATTGGGCCATTTCTGATGAACTGGAAGGATTTGTGTGGTCTTACCAAATTTTTGTGGTATACTGTGTGGGGCGTGGAGGGTAGATTGGCTGTCCCTTGTTTAAGGCATGAGATAAGAAAGGAGCTGGAGGCAACTCATATTAGCAGGAGGGAAGACTTCAGGTAGCCAGCAGGGTTGGGGCAGCAGTCTGGGGACAAAGGGCATGGAGAGTTCTGTTGAGAATTATCAGTGGTAGGGTACTGTTTTCAAAGGACTTTGAGTCCAGGAAGATATTTGCCAGTAGTGATAAAAGGCAGACAGTGAGTGGTGCCCGCTGTGGCATTTTTCAGTCAGTCTCAGAGAGCAAGACTTAGGATAGTTAGAAGGCTGCTTTTACTTTATGATTGGTGCTGTTTTTACATTATGAAATGCCATTAAAGGATGATTGTCTGGAATAATTATTATGTATACAATGTACTGCCTGCATGCATGCTTGCATACCAGAAGAGGGCATCTAATCTCATACATGGTTGTGAGCTGCCATGTGGTTGCTGGGTTGTGGACCTCTGGAAGAGCAGCCAAGTGCTTTTAACCTTTGAGCCATCTCTCCAGCCCCAAGAGAACAATAGAATAATCTTTAAGAAAAGGTCTAGATATTTCTTCTATATCTATCTGTAAAGAGCACCTGAGGATTGAATCAGAGGGCAAAGAGGATTTGAGCATTGCCTGAATCAACTATGTAGCCTCATCTGTCTGCTCCACATTTTCCTTTGTATTTTATGCCTGTATGCTTGCAGTTATTGAACAAGCCACTGGGTGGTGCTAAGAGATAAGCTTACTACTTGGAAGGGCACTGGAAACTGCTTTTTGACCTTCTGGCTATTTAGGGAAGGGCAGTGTAGAAACCACCCCGAGCATGTGGTTTCCCAGTAAATGTCTGAAAGGATCCATTATAGTTGGCTTCAGATAGGATGTGTTTTTACATCCACAGAGCTCTACAGTGTTCTTTCTTGGGAAAGCGAAAGAAGCTTGTTCCTCAGGCTTAGTGCAACCAGCTTGCCTCGTTCCATTTTGAAAAGGAATTAGCTTTGTCATAGACGCTGGATTATTTTAAACTTGAAGCACAGTCTCTAATCACAGTGTGTTTTCATGTATGGTATGCGTGGGTGAGTGTGCATGGCTGCTAAAAGCATCTTGGGGGTCAGAGGTTACCTTTTAGGAAGTTCTTACCTTCACCTGTTTTGTTTTTAGAGCATTCTTGTCTCTGTCCCTTCACTGCGTATTATATACAGGTTAGGTGGCCCATGGCTTTGGGGTAATTCTCATCTCAGCCTGCAGTCTCTCCATAAGAATGATAGGATTTGTTTTGTTTGTTTGAGGCAGGGTCTCTCTATGTAACCTTGGAACTCGCTGTGTAACTATACTGAACTCCCAGATACCCACCAACCTCTTCCTCCAAAGTGCTTAGATTAAAGACAAGCATCCCCATAGCCATCTACTTTTTTAAAATGTGGATTTTGGCCATCTGAACTCAGGCCATTGGGCTTGCATCCTCTCCCTGCCCCTGCAATTCATAGTTGAGGCTGCTCAGAACAGTGAATAGTGGAGGGGCGAAGATGCCTTGTGGATCTCTGTGCCTGTCCCTTGTTGGTTTCTACTTCCTCCAGTCCCTCTGCCCAAGCAGGTGTAAATGTCGAGGTACACCATCCCTTCTCCCACCTTCACACTGAGAAGACTTTGTTGCTCACACCACCAGGAAAACAGAATTTTCTCCCTTCAGAAACCTGAGTATGGTTGGCCACCTCCTATTTTAGTTCCTCCTGTCGTGTGGCTGTCAAATTTCTTGGCCAGACATTCCTTTGAGCAGTTCACACTGGTTCTCTTCTCTTACTCAGACCTCTGGCTCCTCCTTGCTAATGCCATTTTAGTATAAGCTTTGCACTCTGAATGTGAGGTGTGCGTTATTGTGGGAGTATTGGGAATATGGCACACTGATTCTCAAGTGTAAGTCACCATTCTCAGTGTTAGCTCCTGCCGAACTAAGGCTAGGGCTCACTCTTGCAAACAGTGTGAAAGTGTCCTTTCCGTTCCTCCTGATAGACAGCCCCCCTCACTCTCACATCTGTTTCCTCAGCCTCTAGCTGCTCCCTCGGTGTGTCTGCAGACGAAGCACACCTCCCAGACCTGTCCAGCTAAGCCTGCAGTGTGTGATGCTCTCAGCTTGGATAGTGAGTCCCACTCATTACTGGTCCGTGAACTGGCCTAAAGTAAGGCTAATTGTAGTCTTGGAGTGTGCCATATAGGATGAATTAGCTGTTCTTCAGAGGTCAACTATGGCAGAGAGACCAAACCTTCTAATTGTGTAAAAACTTGCCATTGATTACTGCTTTGAAGCCCTGTGACATTATGTTGGGGAGTGCTTGGTTGAGCACACACAGGTTTGGGGGTTACTGTGATCATCCCTGTGCTGTGTTACATAGTGGAAAGTGGATTTTTGTGGTACAGCCCAGGGTCAAGTGGGAATATGGTGGGAAGGGGCCAGTGAGTGATGCCGTACAATACAGAAATTTAAAACTCCTTTTGTGTGTGTGAGCATGTTCGTGTGTATGTACAAGTGTGTTTGTGAGGTCAGATTGTGGGAGTCAGTCCTCTTTACACGACATGGGTCCTGGGGCTATGACCCAGATCATTAGGTCTGGCAGCAAGTACCTGTAACTGTTGAACCACCTGTAATAGTTTACTCATTTCAAAAAGATGAGCCATGTAGAATCACTCACTTTGCTTCCTCCACTGGAGGAAAGGAGAAGGAAGTTATATGTGTGTCTGTGTATATACGTGTTTTATGTGTGTGTACATAAGTATACTTTTAAACAACGAAATTAATTTTCTCATTTGACTTTGGGACACCAGCCTGGGACCTGCCAGTACAACAGTTTTGGTTTGTTGCCATGCATGGTATCACATGTGCCCACTAGTAGTTAATTCCTGTGAAACAGCTTAGAAAGTAAAGGAGGTGGCATTGTGTTGTGACCCTGAATTGGAGCCTCAATTGTGTGTTGATCATAGGCAGAAAGCAGACAGAGGGTGCTCCTAGATGGCTGAGAACTAGATCCTGCCAGTTAACACTTATGAGTTATAGAGACAGACTGAGTATGAGGGAGTATGTTCACTCTAGCTATTACTGTTACAGAATTCATTATGACTTGTAGGAAGAGCCTTGCAGTATAGACCAGGCTAGCCTCATACTCACAGGGGTCTGCCTGTGCAATGCCATGTAAGGCTAGGTTTGTTTTTGTTCTTGTCTTTGAAACAGTCACATGAAGTCCATGCTGGTCTAGAACCTACTGTATAGGCTGAGGCTGACTTTGAACTCCTGATCCTTCTGTATCTGTCTCCCAAATGCTACAACTATAGTGATGTGCCACCACTCATGACTTCCTTGTCTTTGTTTTTAAAATGCATTTCTAGATAGGCCTAGTGGCATGTACTTGTAATCCCAGTGCTGAGGCAGAAGGATTGCTGTGAGTTTGAGGTTAGTCTGGGTTGCATAATATCAGGCCATCCAAAGCCACAGAGCAAGACTTTGCCTCAAAATCCAGTGGTGGTGAAGATGCTTAGTTGTAGAAAATGACATTTGTAATTTCTTTTTCCTTTTCTTTTTGAGACAGGGTCTTACCATGTAGCTTTGGCTGGGTTCACGGAGAGATCTGCCAGTCTCTAGATGTGCACTACCATGCCTGGCTTCATAGTTTTCTTAAAACTGGAAAAATCTGGATAGAGAAACCTGCTTCTGAACTGAGTGAGGAGCTAAGAGTGCAGAGTAAATGGATTGCTGGTGTGACTGCTGATGGAAATTGACTAGCAGGAGCAGTTATCCCTTAATGTGTAGCTATCAAGCTCCCACTGTGATATGCCAGGTCTCATGCGAATTCAGGAGACACATTTTGCTCCCTAAGTTCCTTTGAAGTATCTAGGACACCTTGCTGCTAGTGAGTCAGCTTTGGTGGGGTAGCCAGCATCTTCTGTATCTGCTGTCTGCTGCTAATGATTGTGTGCATTTCCTTTGATTGTGCTTCCTAGTCTATTCTCACAGGAGCATAAATAAATGTTGATGTTTGGAGGAAAATATTAATTGGAAGAAACAATTCCTCATTCAGTAACAAAGCTGATTTTTGAGCTAAGTGAGGCTTTAATAATGAGGGCTTTCTGAGGACACATTTTCCTGAAGAGCTCTCAGCACTTCAGAATGCCTTTGCATGGATGCTGATGCTGCTGGCTAGAATGTTGTTAATGTCTTCATTTGCTTCTTCACTCTTGCAGAGTTACTGGAGACTGTAACCTTGATACATAAGCCAGTGTCATTGCAACCCCGCGGGCTGATCAATAAAGGAAACTGGTGCTACATTAATGCCGTATCCTTCCTGGATGCCATCCCCAGGCCTGGCTACCATGGTGTTCTTCTCTCTGGGTGCATTTGACTTAGTGGAACTTCCTCAGGGCAGCTGGGCCGTCACGTGGTCTGCCTACCTCATAGTTGATGATACTCTGAGCCCCACTTCTCCACCCTCTGTAAGAGTATTGATCTGTTGACCTGTGAGGGACAGAATCAGACATGCTTTATTCTCATGGCAGTGGTTGTAGATAGTAGGATAGAGTGACCACTCAGAATAGAAGCTTTGCTCTAACTAGTGGTAGTATCTTGCTCAACTAGGTTCTTGAATGTCACCCTGGCCCACAGCAGATCCTTACATGGCCATTACAAGGCAGCTATCTTTTTTAATTGGTTTATGCTTTTTTGAGTGTCCTTGGCTTTTCTTGTTTTTATATGCCTTTAGAAAGTTTGCTGTTGTTTGTTTCATTTCCTTTACACTTCCTTACTGCGACATTTAGACCCTGCAGGCATTGGTGGCTTGCCCTCCGATGTATCACCTGATGAAGTTCATTCCTCTGTACTCAAAAGTGCAAAGGCCTTGCACATCAACGCCCATGATAGATAGCTTGTAAGTAAAGTGCTCACACATATGCCAGTGGGGGGGGCTTTCCCCTGGTGATGGGAACTTGAACGGTTGGCAAAGGAGGTGCTCCCTGAGTCCATCCCTCCACTCTTGCTTTCCTACAGATAAGTACTGGAATATTCTGCTTCCTTTTAGTTTATGTGTATAAGTGTTTACCTGCATGTACAAGTGTACCACATGTGTGCAATGCTCATGGAGGTCAGAAGAAAACTTTGGATCCCCTGGAACTGGAGTTACAGCCCATTGTAAGCTGCCACGTGGGTGCTGAGAACTGAGCCTGGGTTTCCAGCAAGTGCTCTGGACTGCCCAGCCACCTCTCCAGCCTCTGGAATTCTCTTTTAAAGGAAGATGTTGTTGGAATTTTATACCGAAGTATAACTGAACTTCATGCTTCTTTACCCTTCAGATTCAGTAGAAAACCTTGTATTGTTTGCCAACTTAAAACAGCATTTAAAAATAATCCCAAAAATGTGTATAGATTTCATGTAAGAACCCACTGGGTACTGTCACGTCACCTGACGTGGACCGCACAACTGCTGGTTGTCATGTGTTGTGTCGAGGCCTGCCCGCTCCTAACATGCTTTGCTTCACTTTCTTTTCTCTACTTTAGTGTTCGGCTAATGAACGAGTTCACTAACATGCCAGTGCCTCCCAAACCCCGCCAAGGTGAGTGGTAGTTGTGAGGCCTGTTATGGGAACATGGCGCCAGGGAACCAGAATGTGGTAAATGTGGTCTTGTTGAAAAGAAAATGTCCTTTTAAATCTGGGTGTTCGCCCTGTGCCAGTCTCGGCTTCCTGCCTGGGTGGTGGTCAGAGTTTGGGTGGCTTTGCTTTCTGTCCTAATTTATACTGTGCTTTTAGTTACCAGAATGTCTGTTTCTCTTGTAGCTCTTGGGGATAAAATCGTGAGAGATATTCGCCCAGGAGCCGCCTTTGAACCTACGTACATTTACAGACTCCTGACAGTTATCAAGTCAAGCCTGTCTGAAAAGGTCTGGGGTGCTCTATGGTAGCTGGGAGGGGGCACATGCCTATAGTTCTAGTGAGTAGAGGCCAAGGCAAGAGGACCTTTGGGAATTCAAGCCTAGCCTGAGCTACAGAGCAAGTTGCAAATGAGCCCGAACCACCGTCAGTGGTTGTTGCTCCTGTTTGTGTGTGCCACACGCCCCGTGCCATAGGTGAGGTTATAATGGAGTCGTTTAATGAGTGTGCCAGTTACCCACACTTAATGGCACTAAGCAAGGACTGAGTCTCACTAACTCCACTAACCCTGTGAATTCAAGCTGGTAAATGAGCAGAACTTGGCTTTTGAGTCTTCCCTTATTGCTGCACTGTACTTGGATAGAGTGGAGATTGCTGGTCCTGGAGTGCCCAGCCTTGTATTCATGCTCAGGCTACAGCAGCTATTCCATCAACTTGCTTCTTGCCTCTTGCTTTTTCCTAAGTATTGCATATTGTGTTACTAAATGCAAGTGAGCAGAGAAGCTGGGAAGCCTTACAGATGGCCCTGAGGGCTGTTGAGAATGGGAGAGTGGTGAAAGTATTTGTCTAGAATAGTCAGCTGGTCCTTTCAGTCCCAAGTCTGTAATACGTTGGCATTCACACTTCAAATGCTGTTAAAGGAAACTTAATCAGACGGGTAAAATAGTTAAGAAAATACCATTTAAATGAAGTGGTACGGAAGCTACAGTGGTTGAAATAGAGTGAGCTCCAGATACGCAGGAGAGACCCCAGCAGCACAGCTTTAACTTTTTAATGCCTATGTTGCAGCTTTTCTTGTTGGCTTGGACTTAAGTTTCCTCCTACTTGGGATTCAGGGTATTAGGGATGCCTAGCCAAGGGTAGGGATTAGAAACAGCCTAGGTAACAGAAAGACAAGTGTGAGGACAACGTGCAGATGTTGTAGCGCCTGGAGGAGACCCAGAGGCCAGTGGAGCAAAGATAGAGGAGGCCTCAGGGATGGCTCCATGAAGCCGAGCCTCTCTAAGTTTGTGTTCCAAAAGAATGCTTATGAAAAAAGCTCTTTGGAAGTTATATCGGAGCTGAATAGAGCTAGCGCTTTAAGACAAACCTCAAGCTGGATGATTTCCTAGCAGGAGTTGGGGCAGCTGGTGTTGTGGGCCTAGTACTGCAGCAGACAGATCCAGAGAAAAATCATCAGATGCCCCCATTTGTGCCACCCCAATGCCCAGCCATGATGCTGCTCATGGAGTCCTCCAGTATTGTATGGTAGCCCACATGGTTGGTAGAGTCTCTGGGGGCGCATCTCAGGAACTGTGTCTCGGGCTCAGGAAATTCCAGATGTCGAGGGGAAAATAGCACTTCATAACAAAACTACTTTGCTAATATAGAGTTTGACACAGTCCCTTATCCATTCTTAGAGTGATGGAAAGCCAGGTTCTCAGATAACAGCCAAGGGCTTTTCCTGGGAGTGCAGCCTCATGCGTGTGTGTGTGTGTGTGTGTGTGTGTGTGTGTGTGCGCGTGTGCGCGTGCGCGCATGCGTGCGTGCACTTTTTGGTGTGTGGCTGGTTGCTATGCTGTCTCTGACTGGTTTTGGCACTGGAGAATGTCCATAACAGTCAGCTGATTACTTCTGACTAGAGTCCTCTCAGCGGTTCCCGTCCAGAGAGTGGAGATGAGGTTGCCAGTCACTGCTGAGTGAATGTGACTCAGGGCTTATGTTGTGGCCCTCAATGTCTTGTTCATGGGCGGGTTTTTTTTTTGTTTTTTGTTGTTTTGTTTTTCAAGACAGGATTTCTCTGTACCTCTGGCTGACCTGAAACTTGCTCTGTAGACCAGTCTAGCCTCGAACTTAGATCCATTTGCCTTTGACTCTTGAGTGCTGGGATTAAAGGTGTGTACCACCAAGCCTGACTATTTTTATTTTTCTAGCATAGTATGTGTAGGAATTTAGTTACAAAAGCAAAAAAGCATGGACCAAACCTCGCGACAGCTCTTGCGATATGCCATTCTGGAATGTTTTTTTCGGGTGGTTTGATCCAGGTGACAAGAGTCCTGTAGACTTTGCTGCAGTCAGTCAGAATTAACATGGTCATGTCTGACCTCCAGGGCCGACAGGAAGATGCCGAGGAGTACTTAGGCTTCATTCTCAATGGACTTCATGAGGAAATGCTGAGTCTGAAGAAGCTCCTCTCCCCCACTCACGAAAGTAAGTTATTCTATGTGAGACTGTTTGCCCGGCAGCTGCTTGTCAAGGACAGTGTGTGTCCATGTTCTCTCTCACACACCCGTCTGAAGTTGCATGTCCATCAACAGTGACTAGGGTGCATTAATAACTTGTTTGTTTCATTACCTTTAGCACAGCAGTGAGAAAGTTAGGTTTGGATAACTGGAATTTATCCAGATCCATGCTGTTTTGCTTTAACAAAAAGATTGAGGTCTTAGTTACTGTTCTCTTGTGTAAAACGTGGGACCAGTACAGTGGTACTAAAGGGTTTGTTTACTTTGGTTTATAGTTCTAGAAGGATAGTGTCCAGCACAGTGAAGAAGCACAATGGCAAACTAGACAATCACATTTCATCCACACACAGGAAGCAGAACACAGAGCCAAGCTGTAGACCCTCGAAGCCTAGCCCCTGTGATGTATTTCCTCCATCAAGGCTTTACTGCCTTAAGGTTCCAGATCCTTCCAAACAATGTCACTAACCAAGAACTAAGTAAGTGTCCAGCCCCATGAGCTTATAGGGTACATTTCTCATTCACATGACTTCTGAAATGCAGAAAAACAGAACAGGTAGCTTTCTCCTTAAGATGTGAGGTTGGAGGAAATAGTTGAGTTGCTGATTGGTGCTAAAAGGTCTCCCTATGTACCTCTTGCTGTCCTGGAACTCACTCTTTAGAGCAGGCTGGCCTCAAACTCACAGAGATCTACTACCTTCATCTGCCTCCTCCTGGGATCAAAGGCGTGTACCACCACTGCTAGGCTTTTTTTTTTTATAAAGTAGTTGACAGACCTGCTTTTTTGCTGTTGTTTTGGTTCTTTATATTTATTTAATGTGTGTGTATGGACGGGTGTGTGTGTTTGTGCCTGTGCAATTGTGTGTGTGCAAAATGGAGGTCAGGATAATTTTCAGGCGTTAGTCTTCGTCACGTGGTACAGGAATCAAACTCATGTTGTCAGGCTTAGGGCATGTGGCTTCACCTGATAAGCCCTTTCACCAGGCCCGACAAATCATTACACCTGAGGATTGTGACCCCTTTGGGGTTCACCTAAGACCATCAGAAAACACAGATATTTACAGTTTAGAACAGTAGCATAGTTATGAAGTAGCTATGAAAATTATTTTATGGTTGGGGGTCTCATAACATGCACTGTACTAGGAAGATTGAGAACCACTGATTTAGACAGTTCCTGCAGAATGTGTATTTGCTTGGATTTTTTTTGTTGTTGAGAATAGTAGCCTAAGCAGACCCTTTTCTTTTCAGAACTTACTGTTTCCAATGGGCCCAGAAGCCACTTGATAGAGGACGAGGAGCAGGAAGACACCGGCCAAGGGAGTGAGGATGAGTGGGAGCAAGTGGGTCCCAGGAATAAGACGTCCGTCACCCGGCAGGCTGATTTCGTTCAGACTCCTATCACTGGCATTTTTGGTGGACATATCAGGTTCATGCTTTTCCATGTTGCCACAGGGGAGGGGCTGTGAGGTGTCTGGAAGCTTCCTGCCATCTGCTTTTGCCTGCTTTTTTTCAGTTGCTTTTTCTAAAGCCCTGCCACTAGAGCCGTGTGCTTCAGTGCTCCTGTGGGCTCTCCCATCACTCCCTATTGAGAGTAGAAAGCCAACTGACTTGTTTGTTCTGGTGAAAGAAACTCGACTCGTGTGTCTGATTATAAGCATTGAATTGCTATATTTTAACAACTAGGTTGTTTGTATTTAAAGTCTATATCATGATGTTATGAGCACAGATATAGAGTGGTGTAGTGATATGGGGAGCAGGGGCGGGCCTGCTTTTTGTCCCTCCTGGCTCCCGCACAGCTAGCTTATTCCTCGAAATAACACACAAATTGTATTCATTTAAGCACTGCCTGGCCCATTATAT
>LOJH01015052.1:0-13979 GCA_001685095.1 Ellobius talpinus | reverse complement strand
TGTCTCCATAGGCTGCAGTAGCAGTGGAATCCCTGTGTCTCCATAGGTTACAGTGGCAGTGGAATCCCCGTGTCTCCATAGGCCGCTAGCGGGATTCTCCAGCATCCCCTACAGCAGGCAGTGCTCCCCGCTCCCCCTCCCCACCACGCTTCAGCTCAGCCGATGCCTTTCATGCTTACACACTGCTCCTGCCACAGACCACGGATGTTACCCACTTGTCTCCTCTGTCAGCTCTCAGTGCAAGCATGACGACCTGAGGGCATTCTCCCATCACCTTTGTGAAGTGGCCATTGTCCTACTTGCTTCTTAACTCATGGGAGTCACTCAGTTGTAGAGCTTAGGAAAGCTGAAGTGATCTAATGTGCTGATTTGGTCACTGTCATCCTGCCGCCACCAGCTCTGTAGGCCAGCACCTAGTGCCTGCAGAAAGGTGGGGTGAAGCTGGGGGAATGGGTGGCTCAGGGCTTCCCTTGGTTTGATTTCAAAAATCCAGGGCACATTCAAGAGGATATCTATCAGCATACCCACAAAGAAGACTGGTCACACATTACAAAACCCTCTCTGGGAGTGTGTTGGCCCTTTTTATGTATAGTTTGCAGTTTTCACTTTTAATCAAATGCAAAATATGGAAAGAAAATGGGTCTGTTACCAACAGATACAGGCTTTTTATTTTCTTGTCATTATTCCCTAAACTACAGAATGACAACCTTGTCCCATTTGTGTGATAGCAGCACATTTTAAATCAGTTAGAGAAGATCAAAGGTGTGTGTCAGTTACATGCAAAGGTGACAGGACCTGAGTATCCTGGAATTTGGTAGCAGTGGGGTCCAAAACCAGTTCCCCCTTACCTGGAGGTGACTAATGCCATAGTGATTACCTTATTTTGTGAGGGGTTAAATCTTCTAGTGCACATTTATGGGATACCTATAAAGTTCCAGGGACCATTTCAGAGCAGCAGTTATCAGAGATGAGTTTTTCCCAATAGGGAAGATGGTCAGGGTCTAGAAGTGTTTTTGGTGGTCAGCATGGGTGGCAGGCATGCCAACAGCATCAATTAGGTGGAGGTCTGGATGCTTCTGTTCACCCTGATCTGTACCGGGTGGCCCTGTGATGAAGACAGATCTGGCCTGAAGTGTCCCTAGTAAGAGGGTGAAAAGTCCGGAGACCAAGTCCCCTCTCACAAAGCCTCATTCCAGTTGGGAAATTAGTGTTAGCAGTCATTGAATGAATATGCCCATTGGTGTTTTTTTGTTCTTTTTTTCTTCTCCTTTCTTTTCTCTTCTCTCCTTCCCTTCTCTCTCCTCTTCACTCTTTTTCCACTACCTTCCTTTTTATGTGGTAGGTCTCACTGTGTAGCCAAGGCTAGCTCTCAATTTTATTGCCTTAGACTCCAGAGTGTATGTGCCACAATCCTCATCCAGCCTCTTCCTGTTCACACTGGGATTCCTATATCTCCATCCTCCTGGTGCCATGGCAGGACGGGCTATAAAATGTAGCAGTGAATGGAGAAAGAGCCCCAATTGGGTTTTCTGTGACCAAAGCTGAGCAATCATTTTCTCCGTTTCCTTGGTAGCAATTTGGTGCTCTCTTAGTTTATAAAGCTCCTGCAGCACAGCCCCATTGTAACACAAGGAGTCTGTCCATGAGAGGTCTCACTGCTCCCTTAAGTACCACCTGAGTAGTTCCTAACCTGTGCTTTCCGCCTCTTCCTTCACCTTCTCCCACACTCATCAGAAGACTACATACTGTCTTTGCTACCAATCTTGGAACTGTTAGGGCTTCAGCCTTAAAAGAAATACTTGGAATTTACTCATCTTTTATATAGATGTAGTATTTTTACTACTTATGAGTCAAGTCAGTTGTATACAGCTTCACCTGTCCTAGTTAGCATTGAGTCAGCTACCAGCAAGTGACGAGAGGCGTCTCCAGGACTGGGTAACCAGCAGGTAACTGTCTACAGGTTCTTGTCTTTCTGTTGGTGTTCTGCCACCTTGAGTGGGGATGCTCAGTCCTTGGGAAGTGGCCCTGGAAATCAGATGTCTGTGGCAGTGTCCGTGGCCTCATCAGTGGACGCAGCAGAGTGCAGAGTAGAAGGCATAGGAGGGAGTACATATCTATCTATCTATTGATCTATTGATCGATCTATCGATCTATTTAATTATTTATTTATTTAGAGCCCTTTAAGAGTAGTAAGCCTTTCCAAGTGGCCCGCAGCAGACTGCACTGTGGTTTGTCTTTTAGGGGCTTACCACACAACTCTCTGGCGAGGAGAACGGGTTGTCTTTATTGGTTTGGATGCATTAGAATTGCAGTTTCAGTGTTGGAGAAGGGTTGGACACCTGAATGTTATCTGGACCCTTCAGTAAGGGAGAACGTGTGATCACTTTATGGCAGGCATTCTTCCAGTATCTTAATTTTTCTTATTGAAGTGGGGTGGAGCTCAGAGTGATGACGCAAAGCCTTCCTCACGTATGCAAACATGGATGGGTTCTTTTATGAGTTACAATCAGAGGGATGACGATGCTGACCTTGAACTACAGGCCCCTTATTGATAAGGTTGATAGGTTACATTGACCTACAGAGTTTTAGAGTAGACAGGTCTTAGTGACATCCAGCTCCCTCTCAGGGACACTGAGGCACAGCCCACTAAGGACCCTGTTCAGTGCCTCCTAGCCTGCCATTGAAGCCTGAAACACTCCTGATGCCAGTGACTCCTGGTTGGCTTCTCCTTTCTCTTCCCACGGTCTCAATTTCCTTTCCCTCAGGCAGTCAGTGCTGTTGTGCACTTTGAAATTTTTATCTGAGCCAAAACCTGCAGAAGAGCTTAATAACTATATAGAGCATCATTTAAAGCTTAGCATATTAGTTCCGCAATTAGATAGTTCACATTTTAAGTCTTCATGTGGATCACTGAAAGACAGTTCCCACATTCCTTAGCATATATAGAAGTTATTTTGGTCAAGAACAGCAGTTCTCAACCTGTGGGTTCTGACTCCCTTGGGGGTCGAATGACCCTTTCAAAGGGGTCGCATGTCAGATATTTACATTATGATTCATAGCAGCAGCAGAATTACAGTTATGAAGTAGCAGTGAAAATAATTTTATGGTTGGGGTTACCGCAGTATATGGAACCTGTATTTTAAAGGGTTGCATAATTGGGGAAGTTGAGAATCACTGGCTGAAGGATTTTCATTTTGCTTATTGGATCTTTATAGTTGGGCAGCGCCTCTTCCTGCTGTAAGATAAACCTTATCCAAGCTCCTCCAATCCCAGCAGAGCCGGGGCACACCTGATGACAGGAGAGCATCCCATCTGATGCGATCCCTGGAGCCTTTATTTAATTTGAAAGTGTTTTGTGTGTAAATTCCAAGCTTTGTGCCTTTGCCATGAAGAGGATGAGGGAGGCCCTGAGGACCCCGCAAGTCAGGTGTCTCCCTGGCAAAGCAGTCTGCAGCTTATGGAGACACCATGCTTCTGGGATGCCTGGTGCCTGTTAACGGACCAAGAAAGTAGCTGGAAACAGAATCGTCATGGAATCCTAGAAGCATTTCCGAGAACACTAGAAAGTAACTTGATTTCTACCTTGGGGTTATGGCCACATGTCCCCTGTCTGAAGTGAGGCACACGTGCTTGGACTACCAGGTCACAGAAGCAGCAAATCTAGCACTTGGGGTATGACACAGGGGTCTGTCCAGCTCCCCATGCTCAATGCCATCCTCTTTAGTGCCACAGGCAGCAGGTGTAGATAGAGACTTCTTGCAAAGTATTGTATCTGTCAGTTGGGCTTCTGCTGGGGTGTGATGTCTCTCAGTAGGGGTGCTGTTAGGGTACAGTATTTCTCAGTTATGGAATTTTGTTGGCCTTTTGCTTCGGTTCTCTACCCAGGTATCATGACAACCAGAAGTGGCCCCGCTTGATTCTTGCTGTCTGCTGGGGACCATACAGTTCCCGTAGAGAATGTGTTAGACCCAGAGCTGACTGAGTCGTAGTTCTGGAGGCCACATTGCATTGTGTTCAGCTGGCCTCCTTGCTTCGGCCAAGCCTCAGGAATTGGAGGTGGCACATGCTGGGGGCACTCCCCCTTGTGTTCAGCCAGTTGCCAGCATGCCTTGGCTTCCTCCAGTGTGTTAGCGACAGGACTGGGAAAAGCTGTCTCTCTTCCTCTTCTCCCCTCGTGCTGTGGTCTACTTAGATATGTAATTGGGAATCATTTTTGCACCAGAGAGCTTGCTAAACAGAACCCAGGAGGGTAGAATGGGATGTTGTGACTTCAAGGGTCTGCTTCTTGTCAGACCTCAGGGCCAGAGCCCCAGGCTCGGTTCTTCAGTACAGTGCAGGCTCCATGACGTCCACACAGCTGCCACTTCAAAGGGGGAGAAACGGGGTTAGGGAGACTGGGCAGTTTCTTGAACATCAAATGGTGATTGCAAAACAATAATTTGGTGAGTTATGAATGAATCAGAAACAGACTAGTTACATTTCTCCCAGAATGCTTATTTAAAACACACACTCATGCTCTGCCCCAAACAACATTTATCCCTTCCCAGAGGAGAGGGGTCGTAGCCACATGTTTTGGAAGATTGTAAAACTGGAGTGCTTTCCCACCCAGTGAGGCTTCCAAGCCCACTTCTCTTCTTCCTTTCTGCCTGCCTTTCTTCCTAAATGGACCCATTTCTTTCAGCCTTTTAAAGGATGGGGTAAAACCGCACTGCAAGATTCTTGGGCATTAGACCTGGAAGGGTCTTTGTACTGTGTAGTGGGTGTGTCCTTTCTCCTTGAGAGGCTAGGTTCTGCATTTCCACATAGGAGCTGGTAGAGCAGGGCCTTGGGAAGTGACAGGTAGCCAAGTTACAGGGAGGAAGTGGACTGTCCAGTGGCACATACTCCTTTCCTTTCCTGTTTCTTACAGTCTCGGTACATGTCCCTTCTTCTGAAAAGGCTTTCCCTGGCCTCTGTTCTCGTCTCCCACAGCACTTAAAATCCTTTGCATCTGTGTTATTTGCATGTTCACTGCCCCAGTGGATGGTAAGCTGTACAAGTAGAGATCATTGGCGTCCCCAGTTGTTAGTACAGTACTAGCAATTGATGCTGAGTGGACAACTGGTGGCTGTCTGGGCTTGGTGTTTGTGTAACAGGAAGTAGGAAGCAGATTTGGTGCTCTCAGTCTGTTCAGACACCTGGGCTGGAACACGGCAGACAAAGTGGCCCATAAACAACAGAAGTTTGTTGCTCACAGTTCTGAATCTCAGGAAGTTCAAGATCAAGGTGCCTGATTTGAATTGTTTCTTGGATCACAGAGGCTGTCTCTTCATTGTGTCCTCACTTAAATATGAAATAAGATGACCTGTGCTCTTTCTTATACCCAACAATGCCCCCTAGAGAGAGGCCCAGCATTTCTAGCTCTCTACCTTCTTAAAGGGCCAGTTTCACATTTCTTTAGCTCTGTGACCCATTCTGACTTACTCTGCTAATCCTTATGTAGCCTACCCACATAGTCTCTAGGGGACGTGAGACACCCATCATTTTGTTATGGAAGTGAAGGTTTATCCTGCAATGTGTTTCCTACACCATAGTTTTAAATACCACAGCTTCATATTTTGTATGCATCTCTGAGTAAAATGACTTAAGTGGATGCTGTTATTAGAAAAATTAAAAATACAGCCCCAAAGCTCCATAGACCTTTCTAAATATACATCTCAAGTTATATTTCAAATACATTGGTAAGACAGAAGAATCCCTCATAGGTGTTCTTGTGGCTGCTTTGTTAAGAGGACACACTCAGTGGGGACGTTCCCGGGCTGTGACTGGTATCTAGGAAGCCCTTCCCAGCATGAGGGTCAGAGGGTTTGGTCAAGCCGGCAAGCACCTGCCCTGCAATGTCTCCAGCTTCTCTTCACTTTCCTTCTGCCTGCTGCTTTTCTTAGAAAGAGAATTCCTCTTGGGTCCTCGTAAAGGACCAATGAAAGCAGTGGGAAGGATTTCACACATGAAACTGAGGGACTGGCAAGCGCACTCTGAGTGCTTTACATCCACTGGATCCTTCATGGGGTTGTTTATAGGGTGCGTGCAGCAGGCATCACGTTGCATGCTTGTTACCTTTCAGGAAACACATCCTAAGTGGTTTTTGTTGATGCTTTAAGAGGCAGTTTGAGGCTGAAGCCTAATGCTTTATAGTTTTTCCTATTTAAGATAATAAGATAAGTTAGTATCTCCCAGAGCATCAGAAGAGGGTTGTTGATTGCCATATTTCTATCTTTAAAGGAAAAAAAATGAGCAGTTTACTTAGGGTGACAGGACAAGCTTTTCCATGTAGGGCTTAACAAATTACATAAGGTGATTCAGTCAGTCAGGATGTTAAAGTAGATAGTTTGGTCTGTGGATCCACGAAGTTAGAAAGAAAGGGATTGATGGGAGGAGGGCTTAGCCAGAAGGCTTGTATGGAGGGTAGTAGTACCGCCAGACCTAGAAGGCCAGGGGTCTGGAGAGTATGTGATACCATGGCTACTTGATATCCAGAAAGTAGAAGTTTCTTCCAGTGAGTATTCTGAAGTACCTGGAATACAATGTGTTTTTGTGAGCTCTGAACTGATGAGCAGAGAAACATAAAACACAGTAGGATGGCTGCTCTAATTTTCTCTAAGACTACATTGAATGAAGGAACACACACACAAACACACACACACATGCACACACACACACACACACACACTGCTCAAAGGCAGAAAAGTTACAGATTGCTGTAAGACGGAATGGCTGGATAGCACATGGGCCAGTAGAGAGGAGGTGAGAGTCTGGGTGCTCCTGAGAGGCTGCTCTGGTTTTGGCTAGATGGTTGGATTGACTGAGATAGCCTTCGGTAAGATCTTGATGAAGTCCCATGTAACAATGCCTGGTGCTGCCGTGGACCTCTGGAGCCCCTCCTCCCATGCAGGGACACCTGATGCTGCAGTTCTCCCACCCCCACTTCAATGGGATCTGTGCAATTAGTGTCAGCCATAGGGTAGATGGCTGGGGCCCTTGAGCATTAGGGGACCGTGAAGAAGAGATAACTATTTAATGGCCATAGTACTATGCGATACAGCCACTAAGTTATAAATCACATCTGAGCCCTGGAGTGGCAGCCTAGTGAACCTCAAGTGTATATTGTCACCCACTCCATCTTCCTGGAGAAGTCTGTTACCTGAACATGGTTACTAAGCCACATACAACTCACCTTGCCCCTTGCTTATCAAACAGGGGCATATGCACTGGACGGGGCCAGCCATGGCGCACATCTGACAGTGGGTATTATACATCCTGTCACCTCTTGTTCTTGGGTCTTCTTCTCTTCTACTTCAGTGACAAACAAAGCCAGTGTCTTAAGACTCTCTGACATCTGGGCTTTACATGTGCATGATCATTGATGAAAACAATAATCAAACATCTCGGAGATTTTTGCAAGCATCCCTTCTATAAATCTGTGTGGTTGGAAAGCAGACCAAAATTAAACAGATACCAGTGAGTCTCTCCACAGCAGGCCTGGAGCGTGTGTTTGAAATTCACCGAAGGAGTGGGGAGAGGGGGAGGGAAGTGGGAGGAGGGGAGGAGGTGGAAATTTTTAATAAAAAAATGAAATTCACCGAGGGGGCTATCATGTGCCTGAGATTTGATGGTCCTAAGAAGACAAAGTGTTTCACGGTGTGTGTGTGTAGCAGGTTGGGGCTTCTCTGCAGACAGTGTGCCACTTTGTATGGTTAGCACCTGGCTCATGGTGGTTAACTACACTTCACACAGTGCCCTGTTGGCACTTCTTTGGCAAAGGGTGAAGCTATAGTTTAGGAATGCAGCGAAAGGAGGTGGGGTCTAATGATACTGTCTTGAGCTTCAGAAAATTCCCTGTGGGAACTGTGTGGAAGAATATTTGTACTTCGAAAAGAGAATCTGCTGGGCACAAAGCACGTCAGACACTTTTATCCTTCAACCACCAGTTTCTAAAAAATTACTCACACATTTCTTCAAAATAGTCATTTTTTTTGTTTTCTTAAGAGCCCAAATCTCTCTAGTCGACAAATCGAATTCTCAGCTCAAACCAGAAGGTTTACAATCCAGTTATTTTAAGGGATGCACACTCTTAAAATGTGTGTGTCTGCAGAGGAGTTTGTATTGGGGACTTAGCAAGTCACACTACATAGAATACAGGGCCACGTGGTAGAGGAGCAGAGGGGAGGGCAGAGGAAATCTGAATTTTACTTCAACCCCTTCTAAAAATGGCAGATGCAGAGTGAGAAAACAGCTTGCTCTGTGCAGGAGAAAGGCAGGACAAGCAGGGAGCCCTGTCCTCCTGGGACCTGCTATTTCAATGACTTCCTTAGGGCCACTGTGTTTGCTTTCGTGGGAGCCATTCCTGGACATAAGCACATCCTATGTCATGAGGTGTTCAGGGTAAGCTGAGCTGACATCATGACCCCAAATAGTGACTACTGTTGTGGGAAGACAGGAAGACTGCTAGTTACAATGGCTTTGGAGTGACAGCGCTTTCTTGGAAAGTATTCGAGTGGTTTGCTTTGTCTCCTTTTCCCTTGAGGAAGCCTGGGTTTGACAGTAACACCTCCATCCACCCTGAAGCCTGAGAAATTGGGGTGGGGAGGGTGACAAATGAGGCTGTGGGGAGCATTCAGCCCAGTTCACCTATGCTTGTACTGGCATCCACCTTGTGTGCTAGGTGACCTGTGAGTCAGGAGCACGACAGTGTGACAGGGAAAGTTAGAGTTGAGTCAGGATTCTCATCATTCATCTGTCCGACCCATATATCATGGTCCCCTAACAGCCTGTTACAGGGATAACTGTTGGGGTGGCTGGAGCCAGGGACAGCGAGTCCTTTGCACTTTAACTTGCAGGTGTAAATGGAATTTTGTGCCATCAATGAGGGAACTTCACAGTTGGGGAGTGGTAATAGGCAGGGCTCCTGAACCCCAAGGTAGTGGCTTCGCTTGAAGTCAGGGTGCATTTTATCACAAACCATTCAAGAGAGGCCTTTGCTCTGGTCAGCCTTAGACCCGCTTTCCTGTGCTCTGTGGTCAAGGGGATGTCCTGTTGGTTGTGGGCCAAGGCAGGGGTTGGCATGAAGGTACTCTAGCCCTCAGAGGGATGGCATCCATCAGCAGCAGGTCCGCTGGATCATACCTCCCAGTGCTCAAGGGCAGCATGATTGGGGAGTCTGTGGTTTCTGAGATGCTACCTCCACTCTGAGCATGCACTCACAGGCTAGTGGCAGTGGCAGATGGCAGGTCAAATCTGGGTACAGTTGGACTGATTTTCCACTCTCCCTAGAATGGAAAATAACTTGTAGGCATGGTCTTACTTGGAAGTTGTGATCTGGAGACATGAAAGGGGCTTGTTCTCATGCCCCCATTGGTTTAGCTCCCTCTTTAACCTGTCATTGTCTCTCCCACCTTTAAGTTATTTACTCAAACTTACATGATTGGGATGATCCAGAATAAAGGACCAAGCAATCGCTTCTCTCTTTCTCTGGGTTGTGTGTCTTCTAGAAGGAGGGGAATTTCATTTCCTTCTTGCACGGGGGTTGGAGGTCCCTGCTTGCCCTTGCTGAGCACACAGTGGTGGTAGGGAGGGAGAACTGAGAGAGAGACTGAAGGGAAAGACACCAGGAAAGCAAATGCTACCACTAGCTTCGCTCTGAGTACAGAGCTGTGTGAGCGCCCTCCATCTAAATTGAGCACATGGTATTTTATAGCAGAGAAGTGAAGTGGATGCTGTGTATGAGGAGATCTTGCTAACATTACTTATAAGAGAATTCATGGCCACCAAAGCTCTGGGTTTCAGTCTGTCAGATACATTTAACACAAGACACAGCTATATACATGATAACTCAAGTGTCTGAGGCTAGAGACCGGGTAGGGGATGGGATTAGGTTCTGAGAATGCAGAGCTTAGAATTCCAGAGAGAAGTCCTCCACTTAGGCCAGATGGCACTGTTGCCCATGCCTTGCTGTTTGTGCCTGCCATGTCAGCCAGGTGCCCCTTCCCCTCCCTCCTTTCTCCAGGGTATTTACCATGCCCTCATGATGCATCTGGGGTGATACCACATGCTGAGGCCAGAAAGGTGTCCAGCTAGCTGCAGTGTCTGTCCCCTTGGAACTTAATTTGCTGTCGGGGACGGTGGTCAAAAGTCATGCTCGGTTCTTGAGTCTTTGCTACCAAAGCCAAATCAGAAGACTTAAGGTAGTGCGCCTCAGAGATATTTTCCAGCCACTTCATTATTAGGCAGTGACTTCTGGGTGGTAGTATAGTTATAAAAGAAGCCACAGGCATCTGACTGTGCCCTTGCCTCTGGGACATGGACCCATTTGAGCATTTTTTGGAGAGACATGTATAGTGCGGGGGAGAAGAACATGTCCCAGCTCTCAGAACAGAGGAGTTAGTCGTTCCTCATCCAGCCAGGAACTGAGGTTAGCACTCTAGGCCCATGGGAGGGAGCGAGCCCTCCGGGTTTGCTCATTGCTTTTGGGTGTGGTCTTTGCTTCAGTAATATTCTGTCCCCTTGTCAGATGCTCTTGCTCTGAGCTGGATGCTGTCTGTCTTGTGTGCTCTGGGGTCAGGCCACAGTGGGGGCTGGCTGGAGAGAGGCTGGGTGCAGAGGAGGAGGCGAGCTCACTGCCTGTTAGCCATGGACATCTAGATGGTGAAGAAACAACAGCTTTATTTTTAGGCTTTGCTAATTCTCACTCTTCTAGTTCGCTGCTACCTGGCAACAGCTTATTGTCATGGCAACACCAATGTTAATGAGTGAAGCTCTCCTGTGTGTCTGCTCTACCCATTGCTCTGTGACAGACACTTGGTGCAGAACTATCTTTCTGGCCCTGCAGGGCTCAAATGCTAGAGTCCCTGCTCCTCCATAGGTCTCCTAGACACAGTCTTAAAGGAAGGGGATGGAGTCATCACCAACAAGGAGCCCGTGGCTCTAGTTACATATCCCCATTACTAATGTGCACACAAGCTTCCTACACCCTGCCTCCCAGTGGCCTGTCCCCTTCATATTCTTAAGTGGCAGCCACAGGCTAAGGAATAGGAACTGGTTTATCTTTCAGGGATCTTGAGGTTGTGCTAATTTTTAATGGCAGTTAGTCAGAAGACTCCTGTGTCTTTTGGTGCTGTCATTGAAGGGGCCTGTGCCCACAGTGTGATGACCTGTAGCTTGCCTAGGCGGAGAGTCAGCGATCCACCCCACGCTCCTGTCCTCTTCCTTTCCTGTCCTCTGTGGTCCTTCACTGCTTTACAGGACTCTTTGAGGAGGAGCAGCCATCTGCTCCTGCTTCTTTGTCCCTCAGTTTCCCAATGGAAGTAGCAGTCATCCAAATTCTTGGTGGCTCTCACTGTCTTGCAGAGGTCTGTGAGATATTCTGCCCTCCCGTTTTTTAGAAGCTCTGTGATGTGGGTCACTTGCTGGAACCTTGGCTTTGTTTCCTCACTACAATCCTGGATAGCAATGGCACTGACTTCTGAGCCTTATCACAAGCCCTCCACCAGGGCAGTGTGGGTCTAGTGCTCGAGGCTGGATCTAGAATAAAATCATGGCTCCCTAAGTATTAGCTTTTATTATGTCAGCTTATTACTTAATTTGCAGTCTAATTTTATGAACTAAATACTGTTGTTATTCTGAATTACAAGGAAGGAAACCTGGCAAAGCGTGGTTAAACACCTGCAGGGTCAGCAGGGTCCTTGGTGCTGTGGTGGTGTGGTTGACTTGGGTGCTACTTGGAGTGGTGTGGCCCTTGAAAACCCCGTGTATTCACTGCTGCCTCCTCTTGTCCTCACCATGTTCCTCACTCGGTCCGAGTACGACAGGGGTGTAAATACTTTTGCTCCTGAAGGAAGACTGTTTCAAATGGAATATGCCATTAGGCTATCAAGCTTGGTTCTACGGCCATTGCCATCCAGACATCAGAGGGTGTGTGTCTAGCTGTGGAGAAGAGAATTACCTCCCTACTAATGGAGTCTAACAGCACTGAGAAAATTGTAGAGATTGTTGCTCATATAGGCTGTGCCATGAGTAGGCTAATTAATGATGCTAAAACTTTAATTGATCAAGCCAGAGTGGAGACACAGAACCATTGGTTCACCTATAATGAGACAGTGACGGTGGAGAGTGTCACCCAGGCTGTGTCCAATCTGGCTTTGCAGTTTGGAGAAGATGCAGATCCAGGTGCCATGTCTCATCCCTTTGGAGTAGCATTTCTGTTTGGTGGAGTTTATGAAAAAGGACCCCAGGTGTTCCATATGGACCCATCTGGGACCTTTGTACAGTGTGAGGCTCGAACAATTGGCTCTGCTTCAGAGGGTGCTCCTTGTAGCATGTTTACCAGAAGTCTCTGACACTGGAAGAAGCCATCATGTCTTCTCTCATCATTCTCAAGCAAGTAGTGGAGGAGAAGCTGAACGCCACAAACACAGAGCTAGCCGTGGTGCAGCCTGGTCTGAGTTTCCACATGTTCACAAAGGAAGAACGGGAGGAGGTGATCAGGACATTTAAGGAGGAGCTATCCTCAGACATCTGTGGGGCAATTTCAGTTCTCCTAATTGCCCTTAAACTTTATTTCCAGCTCTTATGTCATGGAAAATATCCAGTATATGTGTGTTTTTTAATGATGTCTGTACATAACAGCAATTCTGAAATAAAAAAATTTAAAATAGTAGAAAAAACCACCTGCAGGGCCACTGGGAAAGATGGACAGGACAGGACATAGAACCTAGGTTATCAGATCTCTCCACACTGAGCAGGAGCCTGCATGGGCTCACGTTCTAGGCTCCCAGAGGGTCCCTCCTTCTGGAGCTGGCCTCGGGCTGCAGGAGCAAGCCCAATCCCTTTGTCCTCTTTGGATTTAAGGTGCTATGCGAACGTGGCGTGCTGCCACCATGACTAAGTGTTGCTTCCAGAGAGGTGGCTCATAACTGTCACGATTGTCTTGAGGGTGATACTGCAAGGCTCTGCAATAAGCAGTGGAGTTGGCACTTCCTCACGCCACCTTCCCATGAGCTCAGCCTGTGTCTGAGACCCGAACTCCCGGCATTGCTGCTGTGTCGACCTGAGAAGGTGTAGTGGCACTTGGAGACCCCTGCCAGTGCATTGGAAATCTCAGCAGTGTGCCACAGCTTTATTGCTTACATTTTTTATAGTGCTCAAAGACAGCACATTTGTATACTATAAAATAAAAAACACACAGGGTATTTGGTGAGATGCTGTCCCTCTCCCCTCACCCCAGCCCCTAGGCTTCTGGAGTGAGTATAAACATGTTGATCTTTATGTCTTCTGCTTGGGTCCCCTAGTCCTTGCCAGCGCATCTGTGGGAATGCTTCACATTAGTACACAGTAGATGATTCATTAATTCTCAGCAGATGAAGCATTTTGTTGCTCCTGGTAAAGGAGATCAGGTGTGCTAATTATGAATAAGCTTAAGAACACCTAACAAGTAATTATTGATAGGGAACAATTGTCGCCACAATGACATTAATATAGGATTCTTGCCATCACTGAAACAGTCGTTTAATTTCAGGTGTATTTTTAAAATTAAAATTAAAAAGTTCTTTTTAGAGAATTTTATCTCTGCACATTGTATTTGCATAATTTCCACCTCTCCCTCTCCTCACTCCAGTTCCTCCATGTCCCTTTTCCCCCATCAAATTCATAACCTCTTGTTCTATAATTTTTGTTACACATACCTATATATGTATGTGTACATATACATACATATATACACAACATACACACAGAGCCTGCTGAGCCCATTTAGTGTTCATATGTGTAAGTGTTTAGCGCTGACTGCTTGGCATTGGTGTCCTGTGAAGGGGCTCATCCTTGGAGAGGACCGGTTCTCCCTATCTGAGTAGTAGCCATCCCTCCAGGGTGGGGCCCATGAGATGTCCCCCATCTGATGGAGGATGGTCATCTGTCTATGTGTTACTTTCATTGGTTAATAAAAAAAC
>LOJH01015051.1:0-12090 GCA_001685095.1 Ellobius talpinus | reverse complement strand
ATCTCCCTCATTGAATTGCTCACATCACACCTGATTCATGCTGCTCTCGGGATCAAACCCAGGGCTTTGTACACATTAGGCAAGAACTCTACCAACTGAGCCGCATCCCAGCCCCAACGACTTGTTCTTTTGCTTTAAAAACAATTTGTCAAGCAAAAGCAAAGAAAGCAAGAACAAGGGAAAGGAAAGTAAGAAGTGAAAAAGTAGATCATGGGGTTGATTGAGGGTTTAGTCTTCTCAGGTTATGAGACAGGAGCAATGGAGCAAGTCATCTGAGGAAACAAGAGTGGTGATAGTGGTTAATTGGTTGTGTGAATTTGACTGGGTCATTGGGTGGCCAGATATGTGATCCACCATCACTCTGGGCATATCAGTGAGGGCAAATCTGAATGAGATAACCATTGCATTAGAGACTATATATAAAGCCGAGCTTTCTCTTTGCTGTGGGTGGGTTCCATCAAATCACCAGAAATCTTCCAATGAGAAAAGAACTCCTTTTGCCTGATGGCCTTTAAGCTGAGACATTGGGTCTTTCTAGCCTCAGACTTGAACTTGAATACTAAAGTTCTTTCTTTTTTTTTTCTTTCTCTTTTTCTTTTTTTTTTCGAGACAGGGTTTTGCTGTAGCTTTTGGAGCCTTTCTTGGAACTAGGTCTTGTAGACCAGGCTGGCCTTGAACTCATAGATCTGCCTGCCTCTGCCTCCCAGGCACTGGGATTAAAGGTGTGCACCACCACTGCCCAGCAAAAACGGAAATTCTTGAGCCCTGGACCTGTTGGCTTTCAAATTGGAATTTATACCATCAGCTCTCCTGCATCTCCAGTCTACAAGTTACAGGTGTGGGGAACTCCGAGTTTACATAGCCAGATGATCTAATTCTCTATGTTATATTTGTAATGAATGTGTCTATGATACTACACATTAGTTTGGTTTCTTCAGAGAATCTTGACTAGCACCATGATCAAATGACAGACCAGAGGTCTTAATCAGGATGGGAAAGGAAGTAAGGACCTGAGGGACCTATCAGTCACTTTCCTGGGTGCTATGACAAAATGCTTGAGAGAAGCACCTTAAAGAGGAGGAGCTTAGTTTGACTCACAGTTTCAGACCATTGTGACCAAGGAGACATGACCATGGGAGCATGTGGCCGAGTCCCCCTGCTTTGGGGACCGGGAACCAGAGAGTCTGGCCAGAATCAGAAATAGTTATCACTTTCAAGGCTTGCCCCAAGTGACCCGCTTCTGTTAGTTAGGCCATCGTCCCAAAGGTTCAGCAGCTTCCCATGGTGCCACTGGCTGGGAAACAAGTGTTTGAACACATGAGCTGATGGGGAGTGTTCACCTTCAAACCATAGCAGAAGGTAAAGCAGTCAGGGGATCCCTCCCAATGGAATGACCAGCACCCTCCTTAGAAGAAACTGAACTGAAATTCAGTAGAGCATCATGGCTTGACTGTAGGATTTCAGGAGCAGTTCTAGGCAACAGACTGCAATGTCACTTTAGAAGTGGCTGCCTAAAGTGGAGCAATGCTGACCTGTGTTTGAGGAGCTGAGCAGACAGATTGGATGAGGATTTTGGGTAAGTCTTCCATGTGGTCCCAGAGCTTTGGCATATGGACAAAGGACACAACAGATGCCGTATGTTCAGTGGATGAGGACGAGTGACCGAAAGACCAGTGGGTGACCACAGCAAGGAAGGAAAAAGAAAATTAAAGCCAAACGGCACTAGCCTCTCGGGGAAATTCATTATTAATGGGCCCGGACCTGGCTCTGGAGTATGAAGAGACCGCCAACTCTACCCCGGCCCGAGGCATGCAGCCAGAGACGGCATTGTTCTACAAAGAAAGCCACTTTCCCTATCAGAGTCAGGAATATTCAGAGAAAATGAGGGGGAATCTAAGAAAACTTATGTACCATAAGTGGGGTACCAGAGTACATTGGGAATGGCTTGTGAGGAGGGGAAGTAGAAAGAGGAGAGTCAGTACGAGATCCTATGAAGAAGTAGAGACTGGTGGGGGAGAAAGGAAAGATGGTGGCAGAGATGGCCTCTCAGGCAGAATGACGGAACCAATACAAATCATTTACCAGATTTCATGCTATCCACCTCTCCCTGGGCACACAAGCGTCACTACATTTTCTGGTCTTCCTTGCAGTGTAACAGGGGTGCTGTCTAGATCATGGCTAATACATGTGAGTAGAGGTGGTCTGTGTTGCTCTCTAGCTTGGCAAAGGTCCCGTGTGCTCTTAGTATGATAACATTACGATACAGAGAGAGCAAGGATCCCCACATCATTTCTAAAGCAGAACTTCCATGGAGAGCCATCCTGATCTGCATCCAATGGCAGAGTCACTGGAACTGGAGCTGATACAGCAGCACAGCCTGCCCATGTGACATCCTAAGATGCTTGATGCCTTGGTGGGATTTGGATGGGCAGAAGGTTTCCATGGGAGTCAGTTCTCTGCTGACAGGGCTAGCAGAGGAGGGAGATGGAGAGGAATGGTTGAGGGGAAAAGGGGGAAAGTAAGAAGGCTGGAAGACCCAGACCTGTATGGAAGGACTCAGCCATACCAAGGCCGGCCAGGCTCCAGCTTCACCTACCCACTTATAAAGATGGGACTGACCCCTAGGCTCCTCCACAGAGGGGACCGACCCACGGGCTCCCCCACAGAGGGGACTGGCCCATGGACTTCTCCACAGAAGGAACTGACCCACAGGTTCCTCCACCTCCAGAGATTGTTACTGAAAAATTAAAAATTAAAAAAGAATGCATTTGTGGTTCTCAGTCTGTCACAAGTTGCTGTGGGGACAGGAACATTTAGCCATGTCTCCATCGCTCTGAGATGATCGATTTATCTTTATTCATGCCATGGTCACTCAGTGACCACTGACTATATTCCAGAGTCTCTGTTTGGTGCTAGACCTATCAGCAAGCAGAATCATCTGGCCCCTCTAACTGACGTAGTTCCCCCAAAGGGAAAACGCTTTGGTGAAACACATGCCCTTAGATGTTCTCCTCGCTGGAGCACTCAGGGGCCGGCCCATAGTTTCTGGAGTTCCCAGCAGCCAGGGGTTCTGTCCTGGTTTCTATCAGTCCACAAAGGCCTTTGTGTTGAAGGTTTGGTTCTCAACCTTAGGTTCTGCCAGGAGACAGTAAAACCTCCAGCACTGCAGGCCGGATGGGAGAAAGTTCTATCACTGAGGGCATACCCTGAAGGGGATTTGAGATCCCAGCCCTGGCTCGTCTCTCTCTTACATCCCAGCCACCGTAAGGTGAGCTATCCTTCCCTGTCACACTAAACCTCCTGCCATAGTGTACTGCTGCCACAGACCCAAATAAGCAAAGCCACTGGCCAGCAACTACTACCACCTCTGAAGCCACAAACCTTTGCCTATTAGAGTAGTTTTCTCGAGTATTTTGTCACAGGACGGAGAGCAAACCTGGAGCCCTTCCTTGGGGGAAGCATCCTCTTCTCTGGTCCCTTTTAGGATGGTTTATAATGAAAAGACAGGATATATCTCAGTTGGTAGCGGGTTCACCAAACATACCTAGCATGCACAAAGCCCTGGGTTCGGCCCAAGCACTGGACTATACTGGCCATCCTGGCAAATAAATGCCTTGTAGCCCCAGCATTAAAGAAACAGGCAAAGGCTCAAGAGTTGAAGGCTATCTTCAACTCTATAGAAAAAATGACACCTCCCCCTTTTGAATGCTAGGCTAATGAGCCAAGTCTATTTGAGACCAACCCAACTTTAACATGCACCACTGTGCTTTCTTAGAGGCATAACCGGGAATCCACGAGAGAGACAGTTTAGTAGCAAAACTTTACAAATGACAGAGTCTGCTCTGGGGAACCCTACCCAGGTCTGAAACTACTGCTGAAGCCTTCTTAGGTCCCCAATCCACTATCCCATCCCACCTCATCTCCTCTCCACCCACCTCCATCCCTTCCTAGTACCTCTTCCACCATTCTTAAGACACCTCTGTCCACACAGCCTACCGCCCTCTCACCTCCTCTGTCCCACATCCCCTCTCAGTCACTCTCCCTGCTCCTCGGGCTCTACCTCCTTATCTCTCTCCTGCCTGTCTCAGACTCTCAGCTCTCCCCATCTTTTGCAATCAAGTCAACAAGTCCTTACTGAGTACAAGCCCTGTTTTCTCTACCTTGCCCTAGTCAGTTCCCCTGCTGCTGCCCTGTAGCCACCTCCACTCCCCAGGAACCAGCCCCCACAAGGCTGTCAGTAAGCAACAGGACCAGGGGACCAGGGAACCAAATGTGTCCCTCACCAAAATTCCAAAAACCAGCCAGTAGGCCTCCTCTCCCTCGGCTCTACCTCCCTCCAGGCAGCCCAAGGAGTTTGCATTATTTAGAGAAATTGTTTAGCATTCTGCTTCTGTCATTCCTTGCCATGGCACCAGACCCTGATATGTGATAAAAATATCAGCGTTAAATCGACTCTGACAACTGCTGTTTACCTGCGGTGTCACTGGAGTTGGGACCTGAGTCGACAGCTCCTGCAGGACCCAAAGTGCCAGCGGCAGCAGCAGCAACAGCAGCAGCTCCTGTGGAAAACTCTCAGGCTCCCAGTGCTTGGTGGCAGAGAGGGGCGGCCTTGGGGGACCTGTTTCTCAACCACCCCACCTCAGGTCAACTCCACGTTCCTTAAATTCCTTATTCTAGAAAGTATTGCTTTTGCCCCCCCCACAGAAAGTTATGACAAAACCACTACTGAGGCGTGAGAACACACATGACTTTCTGTGAATGCCAGGTTGCACTAGGACATCTGTTCAAGTTCATGGCCATTCTGGCAGATGCAAATAATATCTTCACATTGCAGACTTGAATGCTGAGGCTTGAGAGGGGAAAAGATTGAATAGCTTTCCACAGTGGCAAGCAGGGAGCCTAGGGCAGGCCCTGGGAGCCTGTCTGCCTCAAGCCCATGGTACCATAATAAGGAACCAGCAGATGGCATACAGCATACAGGGACCTGGTTCCATCCTGAGCCACTGAGAAGGACTGAGAACAGTCTCTGAAGGCAGGTAAAGACAAAGATGTGTGTCACCCTGGCATCTCATTACTGGCTTGGGTAGCCAAGCCATAGCCTTGGGAGATGGAGAGTGGACAGCCTGACCTCCTGTGAAGGTGCAGGATGAGGGGTGCTTTCTGCTCCCCAGATCTGTCCCTCCAAGGCTAGGTGGGTTACCTCCAGCAAATGGGGGGGGGCGGGGGAAGAGTAGCCTTGAGCTGCAGGAATAGGGGAAGTTCCTGATGACAGCAGAAGAAACATCAGAGACAGCTGTGCCTTCCCAGGATACTCAGGTGACCATAGCCCTGATGGTGCCCCTCCTTTCCTGGGTACAGAACCAAAGTCTGAGCACTTAATGACTGTCTGGCAAATGGCTGCTAGTGGACCAAGGCTGGAGAGTGCTGATAGCCTCTGGCAGGTGTCTCCAGGATATTGATGGTGATCCTGAGAAGAGATCTCACCTGGTTCTTGAGAAAAGGACTTAAGCCTCCAGACAGTTCAAAGTCAAAGTCAACCCTGTGCTGGGCATGCTAGTACATGTATAGTACATGCTAGCAAATGCATAACCCTAACCAGCACAAGACAGGCTGATCATGAGTTCAAAGTCAGTCTGGCTACATAGCAAACCCACCCCCCACTCACCTCCCAAGGAAAATCGGAGGAGTTGGGATATAGTCCAGTGGCAGAGCATTTACCTAGTGTGCAAGAGTCCCTGAGCTCAAATCCCAGCTCCACGAGATGGGTAAGAAAAGAAGTCAATCATGCGAAGGGGGCTGCAACTTAGGCTTCTGGGGCTTGACTCGAATGTCCAAGCTAAAGATGCCAAGAATGCCACCTGACTCTGCAGGGAGCTGGGATCACTGCTGAGTGTCATGTTTTAGAGAAATTTAGAAGCAAAGTATAGCTCAGATAGCAATGAACTTCAAGTCACACCTGGGGAGAAATATTGTAGAAACTGGGCCCACCTGACCTATAGAAACCTTATGGGATCCAATACTTAAAGAGCTGCTAAGGACAGGCTTGGCCTTTGGGGCCTTTGCAATGAGTGGGTTCTCACACAGACGTTAGACTGACAGACTTGACACAGCAATTATCCCTTGACACTTTCCCGTTGGGGCTCACACGGATATTGTTCCTTCCTGCATAGCTCAAAGGGAGGAAGGAATGGACTTTAGTTCCCATGTCCAGAGTTGAGCAACCATGGGACTCTGACCACTCATATATCAGGTCTGCAGCTGAGCTTGTAAAATATGCTTAATTTTAGGACTCTGTGGGAAGCTCATGGGTAGGAGTAGTGAGCTCCCTGTCACTGACAATATGTGAGGAATGACTGAGTGAGGGCTCAGGGGAAAAATGCTGCTGTAGAAAGGCTCAAATATCACAAAGCAACCTCGTCACGTTCACCTCAGAGTTTTCAAGATTCTAGGCCTCTTCCAGAGGAAGCCGGAGGGAAGAGGTCAGGCTGCTCCTCATTGCCTTTGCTGCAATGAGGCGTCCTGCCAGTCTGTGGACAGCTGGGGAGGTCTGTTCAGCCTCTCACAGCAGGGCTTCTGTGAGTTCACTCGCTGTGCCATGGGAAATCCAGACAACCCCGGGGTGTGACTGTCCCATTAGTCTCCCACCCCTGCCTAGGATAAAACCTCCAAATGGACTAATGAAAATCACCCAAACTGAGTTCATTTGAGCCGCAGAAAGGAGGATGGGTGCCATTAATTATCCCTGAGGTGACCCTCAAGCATCATCCCCCAAACACAGCAGTGCACGCTGGGCACACAACGGCAATTAGCCATGTGAGATTTGGACACTGCCCAAATAAACCATCCGTGTTCTGCGTGGAGAGCATACGAAGAGAGAGCCCCAGGTTGGCCCTGCAAGGTTGTCCCAGCAGGACTGACAGGGCAAAGACTGGAGAGTCACACATACCTGACCCGCTTGGCTTGATGTATGTGTGGCCTCAAGCCAGTTATTTGCCATCTCTGAGCAGCTATACCCTTAGCTGGGGCGGGGGGTGTAACTCAGAGGTACAGCTATTGTTTAGTGTGCTTATAAAGCTCTGAGTTCTATTCCTAACATTGCAAAAACAAATCTCACAGGCTTTTTAGAAGGATTTCATGTGACAATAAGTAACACTGGCTTGGATATCCTGTGAGGCCTGGGAAAGTCACTGTACATGGGAAGCCTCAGTCTCTCACTGTAAGAGTTTGTCTCCAGGCTCTCACATCTTACACTCCAGGACTTAAATACTCACATCAAAGCCTGCTGTGGCCAAGACAAGTCATCTCCAAGCTTAGGACCTTGGCATGGTGATCATGCCCCTCCCATCAAGCCCAGACACCACTCCTGCAAATGCCCATCAGCCTTGAAATCCCACAAGACCCAGGAATCATTAGCTTTTGATTTATGAAGCACTTCAATATCCCTGGTCATGTGCCCTCCACCTGTGCCCTATGCTAAAGACAGCTCACTTCTAGGAAGATAAAAAGCCTCTAATTGTCTCTTTCTCCCCTGCGACCATGATGGAGTGAGGCTGGGTGTCTCTTCCACAAACAGCTAGCATGCGGCTAGCTACTCTATGTCAGCAAGGCAAAAAGGAGCATCAGGCTGGGACTGGAGCTCAGTGGTAGAGCACTTGCTCATCTTGCATAAGGCGCTAGCTTTAGTTTCCAGCACCACAAAAACAGGGAGTGCTCTTCTGGCTTCAGGTCAGAGAGCAGGAAGGCCAGTCAAGGGGCAGGCTAGATGGGTGAACCAAGATGCCATCATGGCTCTGCTTTACCGCGTATGACAGTTAACACTGACTGTCAATTTGTCGAGATCTAGAGTCACCTAGGAGACAAACCTCTAAGCGCATCTGAGAGGGACTTTCTAGATTGAGTTAATTGAGGTGGAAAAGCATGCCCTAATTTTGAGCAGCATGTTGGGGTCCCAGAATGAAACATCAAGAGAACACTGAACATCGGCATTCGCCTCTTCCAGCTTCCTGACTGAGGACTGAGGATGCTGTGGCCAGCTGCCTTGAGCTCCAGCTGCCAGGCCTTCCCTGTCATGAGGGATGCACCCCTAAATCGTGAACCAGAACACTCCCTTAAGTTGCTTTCCTCCGGTATTTTGTCACAGAAGTGAAAAAGATTACCGTCATAGGGACCCACTGCCGCTTCCAGCCTACCCCAAACCCACTCTCCAAAGTGGACATTCTCCAAGCATCCTAGGCTGTGTGTGCTGGCCCACCCTGCCCTCTGCACCCTTCCCTGATGCCCTGTTCCACAAGTCCCACCTCTCTGGATTCTGTCCACCTGGCTCCCTTGTTCTCTGTGTCCCTGTGAGTTCAGTGTAGGAGACTCAAGGAAGAAGCTAGAAGGTGGAACAATGGGAAGGACTGGCTGTGTCCCTGGCCCTAGCTTCATTTCTGTTGCTTTGATAAAATATTCTGATGAAAAGCCATGGAGGGGACAAAGTGTTTATTTTAGCTCCCAGTTCCAGGCTACAGTCCGTCCTAATAGCGTCCATCCGTCCTAACAGCATCCATCTGTCCTAACAGCGTCCATCCATCCTAATAGTGTCCATCCGTCCTAACAGCGTCCGTTTGTCCTAACAGCATCCGTCCTAACAGCGTCCGTCCTAACAGCGTCCGTCCTAACAGCATCCATCTTAACAGCATCCATCTGTTCTAACAGTGCCTATCCTAACAGCGTCCATTCGTCCTAACAGTGTCCATCCCAACAGCGTCCATGTGTCCTAACAGCGTCCGTTTGTCCTAACAGCATCCATCCTAACAGCATCCGTCTGTTCTAACAGTGTCTATCCTAACAGCATCCATCCGTCCTAACAGTGTCCATCCTAACAGTGTCCATCCTAACAGCGTCCATCCTAACAGTGTCCATCCTAACAGCGTCCATCCGTCCTAACAGTGTCCATCCTAACAGCGTCCATCCGTCCTAACAGTGTCCATCCAAACAGCATCCATCCTAACAGTGTCTATCCTAACAGTGTCCATCCATCCTAACAGTGTCCATCCTAACAGCATCCATCCGTCCTAACAGTGTCCATCCTAACAGCGCCCATGTGTCCTAACAGCGTCCGTCTGTCCTAACAGTGTCCATCCTAACAGCGTCCATGTGTCCTAACAGCGTCCGTCCGTCCTAACAGCGTCCGTCCGTCCTAACAGCGTCCATCCGTCCTCATAGTGTTCAAGGCGACAGGAACTTGAATAGCAAGAGCAGAGATGAAACAAAGTCACACATGCTCACTCACGTTCAGCTCACATTCTCCTTTTTCATACTAACTGATGCCACGCACAGGGGGCTGGTTCCTTCCACATCAGTTCAGGTGACCAAGACAATCACCCGAAGACCTCTCTCCTACCTAATTTAGACAATTCCGAACTGAGGCTCTTCGTAAGTTGAGTCTAGATTGTATTAAATTGACCATTAAAACTACCACACCACACCATACCGCATGACACTGCACTGCGCAACACCACACCGCACGGCACCACACTGCACAGCACTGCACGGCACCGCACGGCACCGCACCACATTGCACGGCACCACACCACACGGCACCACACCGCACGGCACCTGTCCCATCTGAGATCTCTGTAAACCGCTATAGTCACAGCAGTTTCTCCCAAGCCTCTCAGGCCTGACTGGTAAGCCAGCCCCTCTCCATTTTCTAAGGCCCAGGGCACTTCTCCACCCTTGCTGGTTTCCTTTCTCCTGCCCACAACGTCTAGAAATAGGCTCTCTGCTCTAATAAGCATCTGCTCTTTCATTAAGTCTGCAGTCAGTGCTAGGTCTCAGTGACGTCTTAGTGACCAGGTCGGATAGGGATAACACGCACAGAGACATGGACAGGGTTCAAAGTGCTGTGGGAAAGGGGGTCGTAGTGGGCACACTGGGCACTGATTAGCCTCTAAAATCCCCAAGGAACCAGGCAGGGTTTCCTTTGCTTAACTTACGCATACACCCAGAGACAAACTTTCTCTGCCAGGAACGTCTTGGAATTTTTGGTCTCTTCAGAAGTTTGGGGAAATAACCGAATTGCCTACTGGAGTCTTCAAAAGTCCCAAGTCCAACTCACCAAGTGCTGTAGGTGTGGTCGTCAGCAACAGCACGGTTTCTCCCAAGGGGCAACTGGCTTGGAGAAGGTCCAGGGAGCAGATGGGACAGGTGTCAGCAGACAGACAGAAGTCACAGGTGCTAAACAAGGATGGGAATCAGCTGAGTCCCCCATTTCACACTGCACTTCTGTCAAAGAAGGGCCTGTTCGCTATGGCTCAGAGAAGAACTGTCAGGATTAATGCCTAATACTTACTGGCATCAGTGATCTGGTTATTAAAAAGAAATAATAAAATAACAAGTGGAACCCACACCAGCTGAGGATGTCCCCTCCTCCTGAGCATGTACGCACATGCACACAAGCACACACACACACACACACACACACACATATGTTCACACATACACAGCTGCTGTCTAGGAAAGCCCACGAGGACGGCAATGAGTACTAGGACCCCTGACCACCAAGGGCAGTGGTGAGATCCAGGGGAGTGCTATTTCTCTAGCCTCAAGAGATACTTCTTTATAAGAGATGGTCAAACTATATAAAGACATTTATTTAGTCAAACTAGGGTGGAAGGCAGAATCCTGTGCCATTGAAAATGAATATTAAGTAAATTAAAAATCCACCCAAAATGATTTCTGGAATCGAATTTAATTGAATGTTGTCATGTAGATCTCACTTTTGAATATAAGCGGATTATAAATTGCACTCCGAAGACTTTAAACCCCACACAGCACCATCAGACAAGCTGACTTCCAACGGAAAAGGTCATAGAAAGGCCATCTGACATTCAACACATTTATCAGGGACCTACTGAGTATTGCACACTGCCTCGAGGACATCAAGTTGAGTAGCTGTGGCCGCTTCCCTAAGCCCTGTCAGGTGAGCAGAAGAAGCACTCAGTAGCCATGGGTGGAGATAGTACTAGCAGGGTACATTTAAGGTCTAGAGGTAGGACAGAACCTCTACACCAAACCAAGGAGACAACCAAGATGGGTCACACAGGGAAGGGTTTCTAAAAGGAGATGTGTTGAAAGCAACCCCGGGCACAAGGAACAGACATGCAGAGGTGTTGCTACAGTGTGAAAGGGCTGAGCATGTCCAAAGAGCAGCAAATGGCCCTGTTAGACCAAAGCACCATGGGAGAGGAGCTATGAGAGCTAAGCCAGTGGGATCTAGATCACCATGACTTTTGAAGGCCAGGCTGAAACATTCAGGTGTCTAAATACAAGTGCCAAGCTCTCAAGACCACGAGAAATTAAAACCACAGTTTTGAGGGTGTGGTTTGCGTTTGTTTGTTTGTTTATTTGTTTGTTTGTTTTGGAATCTGTTATGTAGAGACAAGGCCAGCCTCAAGCTTGTGGTGAATATCAGTGGTCTGAACCAGGTAAGGCTGATAGGTAAAGAAACAACCCAACTGAATGGGTTTCTAAGGCTGGTCCAAGGTGTGGTGTGTGGCCCTCTGCTCTGGAAGGGACAGGTGATGAAAAGACGTGAGGAGAAGTAGGCAGGCCCATGATAAACATTCAAGTCCAACTCTGTCCCAGGATAAGATCAGGCCAGCGAAGGTTTGGAGTTCTTGAGACACTTAACAGACAGGGGATCCTTTGTCATTTGACTATGGAAAGAAGTAAACTAGACAGACAGGGACACAGCTCTGTGCAACAAACTGCAGAGAGGAAAACAGCCAGGACTACATCTAGGAACTCCTAGAAATGACAGTCACGAACAGGCTAGAGAGAAGCAGCTCTTGCTGGTGCCTGGGCTCATAGGCAAGAAGGACCTGGGAGGGGAGACCAAGGAAAACTAGAAAACTACTTCATTGCCAACTTGACTGGATTTAGAATAACCATGAAAACTCACCTGTGGGGGTGTTTCCAGAAAGGTTTACCCAAGGAGAGAAGATCCAACCCGAATGCCAGTGGCGCCGCCCCATGGGCTGGAGCCCTGGACGGAATAAAAAGGGGGAAACAAGCTGAGTATCACCTTTTCCTCTCTCTCTCTCT
>LOJH01015050.1:9394-20859 GCA_001685095.1 Ellobius talpinus | reverse complement strand
CTTCCTTCCTTCCTTCCTTCCTTCCTTCTTCCTTCCTTCCTTCTTCCTTCCTTCCATAAGGTCTGACTATATCACCCCAGCAAAACTAGTACTTGTTATATAGCCTAGCCTGGCCTTGAACTTGTGGCAATCCTCTTACTTCAACTTGCTGAATCTTAGGATTAGAGGTGTGAACAATCACGCTTAGCTTTAAAAAAGAGTAAATTTTTATATTTGATCAAATCAAATGTGGGTAAGAGTTTCACCAGCATAATATTTTATTGTCTGTTTAAGATTTCACTCTTGTAATGTCTTCTAATGGTGATGGTAGCTACATTTAACACAGTTGTTATATGTCAAGTGCTATGCTAAGGACTCAAAAGATCATTGTAAAGAAAGGGGTTTAAGGTACATTTACTGATGAAGAAACAGACTTCTTTCAAAAATGACTTACTCAAGACACTATAAAATGAATAGCAGGTCTCAATTTGAGTGTTCTTTGTCTACTTCAGGAGCCCCAGCTCTCTATCACCACACATATATGAATATATGCTTTTACATATATATGTATATATGTGTGTATATGCACATAAACATATATGTGTAATGCTGTTAAAGTTTTATTTGTGATGGGAAGGGACATCCTGGCTATCTGATTGGAAAGCATCTATTCTCACAATATTGTTTTAAGTGCACAAGTTAAAATCCCAAAGAAAGTCAGTATTATTGAAATTATATAAACACATAAATTCAAAGCTGTGGATTAATAATATATGAGCCACTTCAAATATTATTAGGAAATATTGGTGGCTATCATCAATATCTTTTCAGAGCAAGGGTGAACATAAATGATATGTCCAAATTCAACTCAGTTAAATAATCAGTGATATCCATTGGTATTTAAGGCCCAGAGCTCATAAACTTTCAGGATCTTTGCCTTCATTCCTAATAAGGAAGACCTATCTTTCAATGAGAGAGTAAAAATATAAAGATGCAATAGTTTTTCTCATTAAGTTGCCTGGTAACCCCTGGTGTAGCCACAGATCTCTCATTAAAAGCACATCTTTCTAATGATTGAGAATATAGTTCAGTGACAGAAAATCTGTCTAGAAATCTCAGGGCCCTAGGTATGATCCTTAGTACTGAAAAATAAAAGTAAAATGATTTGGCCCAGTATAGTGGCACACACCTGATATCCTGGAACTTGGATGACCGAGGCAGAAAAATGAGTCAAGACCAGCCTCAACTAAAATGGGTGAGACCCCATTTTAATAAAGAAAAGGAAAAGTATCCCTGCCTTTATCTACCAGCAGGATTCCAAAAGTATCTCCCTTACATAAATCCCTACCCACTGCCCTTCTTGTTAGAGTCAAAGTACTCTTAAGAAGGAATCTAGATGGCTGCCCAGACAGCTGAGGTGGGGAACGTAAGAGTGCCTTGGGAAGTGGGTGGCTGTCCTCCAGGATAGGGACAAAGCTGGGATCTTCTTTCTTTCTACCTCCTGTAGCCAGCAGATTGCTTGAGCCTGTCACCTTGATGGTCAGGCTCATGAATCAGTAGCTAGAAATGGCATTTAGTCATGTGTCCCAAATAGATGCTGTCTTCTTAAGGACAGGTTTCTTATAGGGCATTACTCAGCCAGTCGCCCTTTCTCTGTTTTTTTTTCTTAATCCTTTGGTGTCCCTGAAATCAACACAATGAAAAAAAATACAACCCAAGGATCAACAGCCTTTGAGGACATGTATTTAGACAGACAACTGGTCTACCTCTCTATCAGCATGAATGCTAAACCTAGGTACTGGTGGGATCCAGGAGCTACTTTTTAACTCTGTTTCTGATGGTTGCTTTCCTAAGAGTCCTGCTTAGGATATAAAAAGTGAGTAAAGAAATGACACCCTCCACTGTTAAAGTAAGGTAGCATGTTCGGCGTTTCTCTGAAGGTACACAGTCTGGGAGATCTGAGGATAGCCAGGAAAAGAGGAGTAGGGTGCAAACATATACACACACATGGGCCTTTCTTTTACCATATGAAAAATGAACTCCAGATTCAAGTTGGCATGGTAGGAATCCCAGAGCTTTTGAATTCATTGTATAGTATAACCAGATAGGGGATGAAACCTAGTAAATGTTAAATAAATATTTGCACAGAAATAGATAAGTGGATTTCACTCGCCTTTGCAGGCAAAGCATCTAAGGGTGAGTGCCTGGGTAGGGTCACGAGGGTGGGGTTGGACAAGGCCAAGTCTCCTGTTGAAAGGTTGGCAATGAGATTAAGATGGACTGCTGCTATTGCCATGATTTTGCATATGGTGCGGCCTGAGCATATTTATGGCCAGATCAAGTTTAGCTACAAAGAGAAGGTCCTGCAATCTGATAGCTTAGAAGCCGCCACATGTGATGTAGGCAAACTGAACTTGCTCTTCCAACATTCCAGCACTTAATGACCTATGAGATTTTTGCTTTGTGCTGATGAGAGGGAATGCCAATAACAGCAAGGGGGACAGGTTTATTGCTTACTTACCTCATTAAACTAGCTTTTAAATGTAGAACTACTATTAGCCCGTGTTCTAAAATGAGGGGTTAGAGGTTCAGCAAGGATAAGTAACTGGGCAAAAATTGTGGAACTGGTAAATAACAGAATTAGGTCTTATCTCTAGATCACTATGGTTAAAATGTGTGGATCTCCCCCACCCAATGTGTACATGTATGTGTATGTGCACACATGTAGAGAGGCAATAGATAAATATCAAGTGTTTCCTTTAGTCACTCTCCACCATATTTTATGAGACAATATCTCTCTTTGGGACCTAAAGGCTCAACAAGTGGTCTAGACTGATTGGTAAGTAAGTCCTAGAGATTCTCTTGTCTGGGCCTTGGACAGTTCTAGGAGTACAGGAGTGACTACCATTTGAGTCTGTTCACCTCTTTGGCACAATGATTCATTTGCATTTGTCTCCATAGACAGGTTTTTTTACACAGGATCAAATGTTTTAAAATAATAGAGAAAAAATTCAATCTATGAACAAACCACATGGATTTTCAAAAGCCACCTAGGCCTGGACATCCATAGTTTTTGCCCTTTAAAGTAGAGAGTAGCTAATTTGATTTCTTCCCCTTTAGCAATATTATGTCCTTTTAAAGCATGTCCTTGTGGGATCCTGGGCTGATTCACATATTACTGGGCAAAGCATGAGTCAAGCTGACTAAGCGTGTTGAGATGTACCTTCTCCAGGGAAGCTAAAACTCATACTAATACATCCTGGAATCTTTGGGTCTAGTATCTCCAGGATTTATTTTAAGAATCAGGATAATAGGGCAATAATGTGATTCCTTGAATGGTTCCTGTACAAGATTCTTAGCTATGGAATATCACCAGCCTTCTAAAAAATCAGGAAGAGTACAGAAAGTTTATGTTGTAACCCTGGAAATGGCTGTGAATTGAAGAGGATGACAGTATACTCTTGGGGGTGCTCACATATATCACAGACGATCAGACACCTGGTGACATTGGGCAAATTCTGGAAAGTTGTTCCCCAGACTATCATCAAGTTTAGTGAGTTGGGAGAACTTAGTATATGTGTGAAACTACCCTCTTTGGATAGGTGGGCTTAGTATATGTGTGAAACTACCCTCTTTGGATAGGTGAGCTTATTATATGTGTGAAACTACCCTCTTTGGATAGGTGAGCTTAGGCTTTGTGATCTGAGAGACCCGGTTTTGACTTCTTAGCCTGTTCACATTAGGCAGGTCATTTAAACAGTTGGTCTAAATCCACTCATATGTGGAAAGGACACCTTTGTATTCACTTGGTGGTTCTGATCGTGTTGGTGTCAGAGTACATTTCAGGCATCCTGAGCATTCTGGAGGGGAGCCTACCCTTTCCCTCATTTGCTTTTCCCCGGACTTGTCTGTCTTAACAGAGAACAGACAAGTCTCCTGGGAGGAAGGAATCCAAACAGTTGATAACAGTAAGAGCAAACACAGTCTTTTTGAGGATAAAAGAAGGTGAACAGGTTAATTTTTCATAGAAAAGAGCAGACTCCAGCTACAGAACTGATGTGAGAATTTTGTGCTTTGTGATTGCCTTGTCATTTCTGAATTTGTAAAAGCTAGGATCTTGGCTGATAAAGTACACACACACACATGTGCGCACACACACCAAATAAGTAAAAATAATTAAAAATAACAGAGTATTTAAAGCATCTAAACTTAGATACCAAATATGTATGTGTCAACTATTAAAAAGAATCTCAACATTCACAGACCCCTGCTTTACCTTTGGCTCCTAGAGAAATTCCACAGATGGCATTTCCTAAATCTCCAAGAAATGCGTGCTATTGACATACATGACACCAAGAATGTTCAGAACACCAAAAATGTCCCACATGTAGTCAAGGAAGCCCCCTGATATTGAAGGAATCTTATAGAAGTGGCTTTTGACCATACACTTGTCAAAGGGATGACAGCTGCTGACCAGATCCTCTTGCTGTAATATAAAGGAAGAAGAGGACAGTCTCAAAGGAAAGTCGTGAAGGGCAGCAGTTGTCTCTTCCTCTGCAATGCTCTAGAAGGCTCCTGGACAAGTCTGCTTTCCTGAGAATGGAGCGTTAGGCCTGTTTTGCCACAATCTCTTGTTTAGGAGATGGTCTGATGTAAAATCAGCAGAATGAAGGTAGAAGGAAATTAGATTTTATCTAACTTCTACCACTTCTTAGGAAAATGATCTGTGCATAGTCCTCCAGTGAGCAAATGCCTGGAAGAATAATAATGATTACTTGTTCATTAGTTCATTGATTTTTGTAGTGCTTGGGATAGCATCCAGGGTCTCAAGTGTGCTAGGAATAGGCTTTACCTCTGAGGTGCATCCCAAACCCATCACATGCCTGTATTAACCGCAGTGATCCAGCCACCTGCTAGAAAACGAATGTTTCAATGGTGTTGGGTAAGTGGAGGTGAGATAAGAGCATGCCAGGCCTGCTATGAGTCATGGCGAGTCTCTGCTTTATTATACATAGGCTATTTTGAATATGTGAGTAGGGAAGGCAGGGTGATTCTCCCACCCCAGCCCAGCACTAGGCTTCTTCTGGAATACAGCTGGCTTACTGCCATCTCCTCTTGAGAGTTCCCAGAGTACAGGCACGAGAGAGACACGCAGGAGCTGGGTGGTCTGGCTTTCTGCTTGGAGGAGCTCAGCTTGTTCTTGTCCTGCTAGGCAAGCCTGCAGGTCATGTGACCAGAAGATCCTGCTCCCACCTCCGCAGGTGGCTGATGCCCTGTTACCTGTGATCCCCTCGCTGAGCCTCTTCAGACACACCTGTGTGTTAGAATGAGTGCCTGCCCTGTGCGTAGTCGCTGTTTTCTAAAAAAGACTTAGAGAGGGCTGGCGAAATGACCCAGCCAGTGAAAGTGTTTTACCCCACTGGCCTTACCTTCTGAATTTGATCCTTTGAACTCACAGTGGAAGGGGAGGACTGCTGCCTGAGGGTTGTCCTCTGACCTCTGCACATGTGCTGTGGCACACACACGTGTGCATGCACGCACGCACGCACACACACAAATAAAATAAAAAACAACCTTGGTTAATTTCCCTCTTTCAGCTCCTTTTGGGGACAAGCTGTTTTACACACCTATGGGCACACCTCCAATGTGTTGGCTATTAAGGTCTTCAAGTGACAGTTTAATATGTTTTTTAAGAGTGAGGGAGCCAGTGACATTCTTGAAGAGTCCTGTTTGTGTTGGACTGGCCTGCCCAAGTCATGTGCCAGAAATTTTGCACACGGCAAGAATTAGAGGTGAAAACAGGAAGGGCTTTGGATGTAGATGAGAACAATCCTGGATAGCCCAGATAGCCAGGAAGCAAATAATGTGGAGCAATAATATGTAGAGAAAGATGTCTAGTTGAACCTGGACATAAAACTGGTTATCCCATCTCTTATTGCTGCATGGGTGTCATGTGGAGTAACAAAGCTCTTTAGAGCCAGCACATTGGCACACGCAGCAGTCTTAAATCTCTAATCTAGTCCATTCTAAATCCCTACAAAGGTCTTCTGGCTATCAGGGCATCTTTCAGAGCCTACTAGGCTTCTAGGCACCGCTTCAGCAACCCCTGAGCAGTAGTTTGACTCCTCTGAGCCTCCGTTTCCACATCTAAAAGGTGATAAAGAGCTCCAAGTGCTACCCACCAGGTCCCCAACTCTATATCTCTGGGGTGAACTGCTCACTGAGTGACCATCCAAGTTCAGAAGGAGAGACATGATTCTGCACGGACACACTTTCTATGTGTCGGGTGAGAATGGAAATGAGATCATTGGTCTTTGCTCCAGATTACCAAGGGGTGTGGGGCAAAAGTGACTTAGGTATAGCCGAATGCAGGCTGGTTACTATTTCCTTGAGACAGCAAAAATTAAAGCATGTACCTTCTTGTATCCACATGCTTTCAAAATGAAAATCACCACTAAACATCCTAATATCTTAATAGCTGATTTTGTGTGCCTCTCTGTGTGAATATATGTATAGTATTTATACATGTTCACATGTGCGCAGGTGTGTGTGTGTGTGTGTGTGTGTGTCTGTACAAGGAGCTGCGGTGGGTGATGGTCTAAGGCTAATCTTGGCTAGTTTTTTTTTTCTCCAGAGTCACCCACTTTGTGTTTTTGAGACAGGGTCACTCACTGGAACCTGGAACTTATCAAGTAGGCTAGACTGGGTGGCCAGCAAGTCCCAGGGATCTGTCTGTCTCTACCTCTCCAGTGCTGAGATTATACAGATATGCCATGACTCTTTATGCGGGTGCTAAAGGTTGAACTCAGGTCCTTATGATTGTGTGGCAAACACTTTACCAAATTAACGGTCTTCCCAGTACTACTAATGGGTGACTTCCACTAGTGCTTTGATGCTGTGCCTTTAATATACATCACCTCACTAATTATCACAGTTAGTGTGAGAAGTCAATGCCATTATTGACTCTAGGACACCAACACCGCCAACACAGAAGTTAATCACCTTGTTCTAGTTCACATCTAGTAAGTGGTAGAGCTGGTTTGAACTCAGATCTGATGCCAAAATCTGTGGCAGTAAGCAGAAATCTTAATAAGCATCAGAAGAACAAATTTATCCTAGTGATTGGTTCCACCTAGAGACAGGCATTTGGCCTTCTAGGCTCTTTTTCTGCCAAGGAATGTTGGCAATTTCACCAGGCCCAGGGACCTACCTGTCCTGGGGGGAATATCTTCTCTTCCAAGAGAGAAGCAAATGATGGCTCAAGAGCCAGTGGCTTGGGACTGTTCCCCAGCCTCTGCCCCTGTGAATGAGAATATGCATCCCACAGCTAGAGAGTCCGGCAGCCTGTCTGGGCTCAGTCACATGATCTCCAAGGCCACTACAGTCTGGGATTTTATATTTTCTCTTGAAGATCTTTTTATGACTTCCCAGCTGCTGGGGATTCCCATCCCTCCCAATCCTTAGGGGACAGGGCAATGGGGACACTGCAATCCATTTCACATTCTGTAAATAAGTCCTTCGCAACTCTGAGTCTGAAACTGGTTCAGAATATCTAAGTGTGATCATGCTCCCCAAGGCCAAATGTTGTAAACCCTCACAGTTGCAGATTTTTAAAGTAAATATGCACTAAACTCTTTCAGCATGCTGTTGATAGGGCACAGTATTTAGCCACTCGTGCACCGTTCAGCAAGGCCCTCTTATCTCAGGCTCCTTCCCTTCCCTCCACTCTTGAGGTTGAAGACATTGGTTAATCCACCCCATGGTGATCTTCCCCAATGGTTGAAATTCCAAGAGGTAAAAAAATAGCAGCCCTTTCATCTCTACCCACTTCATTCTTTCTCTAAGCCTGTAATTGGATCTAAATGGAAAATAAAACCTTTGCAGACCAAGGAAGTTGGCACTAGGCGGGGACATGAAGAGGAACATGTTCCATCTCTGACCCCGAGAATCACACCCTCCTATGAGAGGGACAATCAAAACAAGGCTCTCTCCAATCATTGCCTGGGCTTTTGATGAAGGGAGGGGGTGCTTTTATAGACTTCATCTCGCATTCTGTGATGTCAACCAGCTTATAGTAACACACTCCCAAATCATTTGACCTCTCTGAGGACAGAGAAATGCTGTCACACCCCTGAATTCTGGTACTTTGACCGAATTTGGGACAGCAATCCGAACATACCATACCACAGTGCTACAAGTGGAGAGATGACCCCACAGGCACCCTGAGCAGTCACTGTGGGCTTAGCCGTCAGATAGTCTGCACTTTAGTTGTTTTGAATCTCACTGTAGGCATGTGATGTAGATGCTAGATTGGAGCAGAGGTGAGAAAGAGTGAAGCCTGTCCTCAAATCCTTGAGAAAAACATAGGGCAGTAAGAGTAAAGCCTGAATACAGCCGGAAACCACCAGGTATCCCCCTCACTCAGGTCTCATGTTCCGCGAATTCTGGAGGAGAGGGGACACTTGATTCTGCAAATAGTGTGGTGAATGCATCAGGGAGATGCCTGGATTAAGTCTTATTTGATGCCATGTGCAGAGGGATTCACTAGGCTGAGGAGTGGGAGGCCTGGGGCTTCCTCTCTCTCCCTCTTTTCTTCGTGTCCTCTCCTCATGTCTTTCTTTTTCCTTTCTTTTGCCTCTCTACCTCCCACAAAATGTCAGCAAAGGAGGACTTTGCCCTGCAAGATGAAATGTTCTGAAAGCAGAGTTTAATAATGACTGCTTGGGGGAGATTAAGCCACACTGTCAACATTGCTATTAAAACTGTTGGGGTGTCTCTCCTCCATATATCATAAATAGGGAAAGTGTGACTTGTTCGCTGTTGTACAGCTAAAATGTGGCAGACCCAGGGCTAGGTTTGAACCCTTCTGCCCCAGGAGCTACCTTCCTGTGACCCTGTACTTCCTATTTCTCCATCTGGGAAGCATAGGTTTGTCGCTGCTGCCTTCTTGTCCCCTATGTCTTCTCAGAGTCCAGTCTGCTGCCTTCAGGGTACCTCAGGTAAGTAGGCAATCAGCTTGGAGCTGTAGGCATAGCTGCTGGCCCCTCTTGCAGCAATTTACCCAGGACCTTCTGGGCTCTGGGCCAGCCTTTCTTGAAAGGGAAATGAGCAGACCCTGGGGACAGAAATTAGTTCCCTGTGCTAGAATGGCTACCACTGCCAACAGCACCAAAAGAAACTGTTCTGTGTGCTGGAGAAACCACACAACTTTGGGAGGGTAGCAAAGGGGGAGGGTATGTATCACAGACTCCCAAACTTCACTAAAGCCACATCAGGAAAGCAGAGAAGAGGAGGGGACAGGGTGGGAAAGCTAGGGCATGTCCCATGATCACAAACAAGCGCTTATACCTGCCTCCTAAAGTTTTACTTTAATTCACTTTTCATCAGCGTCAGTAAAGAACCAAGACTCAGTGTAAATACTTTTCTTAACAGTGGCTTAAAGAGTGGATTTGAGGGATGCGTCTGTTAACTCAAATAAGTATAACCCACCTAATTCTGGTTTTTGTGCATTGTGTGGATTTGACGCATCCCTTAGGGTGTTTCTAGGTACTCTGTGCGACTGAGAGCAAGGGGAATGGGAGAATACACCAATACAGAGGGATCTCGGCTCACCTTTTGTACTCTGGGGTTGAGGTCCTTAGCCACCTTCGCCATCCTTGGAATGCAGAAACAGCTCCTGGCTTCTCAGACAGGGGCGGGAGGGTGTGCAGAAGGGACACTGCAGCTGATGGGTCAAGTTCAGGTTTGTGTGCTCAGTCGGCTGCTCTGGGCTCAGCATAGAGCCGCCGTCTGCTTTAATTGGAGAGCGGGACTCCCTCTAAAACGTCGCCAGCCAATGCGAGTGGGCGCCCACTGGGGGCCAGCCAATCAGAGCAAAAGGCTGCTCCCCTCCCTTAGGGTGGCCTCTGCACAGAGGCTGAGAATGCAGCTAAGTTCTACCCTGACGTCAGTGCAGCAGGCGGCTCTGCCACCTAGGACTCACATCTGTCCCCTAGGCGGCAGGAATCCCTTTCCACGCCCTTCTCCTTTAAAGGGCAAGGAGCAGAGGGAGGGGCAGATGAGACCCAGGCAGATCCATTCAGGTCAAAAGAGAAAGAGCAAATAGAAGAGCCACGGTATTTTTAGAGAGCTGGCTCCAAAAAGAAATGCTGAGCAGTGCTCTCTGCCCACCCTCTTCCTCCTAGTCCTAGGGGTGCACGAGGCACGTGGTCGGCAGAAGCCTGGACCGACCCTAAGCTGGGTAAGGCCTCTAGTTACCAGAGAGAAGAGACTAGTAAATTAACATATCTTAAAAACAACAATAATAAAAAAGTTTAAAATAACTTTTTAATAACGTGTTTGGCCTTCCCTTCTCAGAGGAAGAGAATACAATATGTTTTTACATTTCTGTGTGTGTGTGTGTGTGTGTGTGTGCGCGCGCATGTGTATATATAATACAACACTTAATGTGGAGGTCAGAGAATGACTTGGGGAAGTCAGTTCTCCCCTTCTACCATATGGATTCCCAGCATCGAACTCAGATCATCAGGCCTGGCAGCAAGTGCCCTTACCCTGGGAGCTATTTCAATATTATAGCATCAGAATTACTTCATGTAGTATGATTATCACTCCAACTAGGAAGATGAGGAGACACCAAAGTTGCACTCTGCAACAAGACTTGACCTGACCAGTGAGGGCGAGAAAAGAACTGGCCCCAGGGGAAGGAGCTCAAGACTATAAAAGATTGACTGTGAAACTTAGTAATTTTTACACAAATTGAGTCTTGCAGGTCTGTCTGATTTTTCTCATCCTTGAAATGAACTGTCCACGTTACATCTGATAACAATCCCTGTAGGTTGGCCAGGATTGTGTAGCTATGCCAGGCTGTTTGTTTCTGAGTCCACAGTGCTGTCTGAGGAAGCTCCCCAGACTTGGATTTCCCTGTCACTTTTATATGAGCCAGTCCTGCTTTATCTGTCATGAGGTTAGGTGGTCTTTCTATAACCCACATTGGCAAGATCTCCTACCAGAAGCCATGGCTCCAGTATGTTAAGTGGAACATTGCTTGTAGGAGGCCCAATACTGACCTTAAAGTACATCCTTTAGTGTTTACTCCTTGGGGGTTGGGACTGTGGGTCACATACTGAAACTTCCTTATCAGAAGCTTTCTATTGCCTAATCCTTCATCTTCTTCAAGAATCTCAAATCATCCTTACCCCTCTCTGACTTAAACGGTGATTCCTCTTTCATATTCCTGGAAAAGACTATGCATTGGTGATTTTACCTCCTCCCTACCCCCGCCCTAAGACGACAGAGAACCTATTTCTTTCTCACAGGTTTCTGCTATAATTAGTTTTGTTATTCTTAGCTCTAAGTGCAACTATCAAGCATGTAAGGGAAGTTGAGGGCCCATTAGTTGGATAGATGAATAAAGAGCTGGTTCTGGTGCGTGCATGTGTGTGTGTGTGTGTGTATGTGTGTGTGTGTGTGTGTGTGTGTGTGTGTGT
>LOJH01015049.1:5559-18509 GCA_001685095.1 Ellobius talpinus | reverse complement strand
TCTCTCTCTCTCTCTCTCTCTCTCTCTCTCTCTCTCTCTCTCTGTGTTGGTTTGAATGAGACTAGGCGCCCCCCCATAGGCTCATATGTTTGAATACTTGGTTCCCAGTAAGTCCTACTCCTCTGTGGCCTTAATGGAGGAGGTATGTCATGTGGGCTTTGAGGTTTCTGAAATCCCTGCCATTCTCAGTTAGTTCTCTCTGCCTTGGGCTGTCTTATAGATGGAGATGTAAGCTCTCAGCTACTACCCCAGCACCATGTCTGCTCATCTACTGCTATGGCCCTCCTCTCCCTTTTACTCTGATAGTCATGAACTCTAACCCTCTGTAACCGCGGGCTCCAAATTAAGCTTTTCTAAGTTGCCTTGGTCATCGTGTTCTGTCACGGCAATAGAAAGAAACTAAGACAACATATTGGTTATTTTAGGGACGTAAAAATCTTTGTGAGGGGCATATAAAAATCTTGATAGCCTTTAAAACATAGTCTTTATTGCTCAACTCTAAAGTTGGTCACATTGTAAGTCATCTAAAATCCACACAGAACATTCTGCGGCAGCATTCTTACCAGGTGCTGTGGAGTAAGCGTACAGGAAGTCGGCTTCCACTGGTATCTTCTGGCATGCCATATCATCATCAGTCACACTGTCTGTCTCAATGCCACAGTCCAGCTCCGTACCCCGGCAGGCCTGTGTTAGAAAACAAACTTCTCTTTTAAAAAAAAATGTAAGCACACATAGCGTACATCTAAAAACTGTAAGAGCAGTGAAAAGTTGCTGAGTCTTTCTGATATAAGAGCAAAATTGAAATATACTCCATATTTTCTAAGTGATGGTTTAAACAAATACAAATATACTAGTACTATAGCCCCAGAACAAAAAGTAAATACTAGTAAGTAAGTTGATCTCTTTTTAACTGGGCACCAAGCAGCTCAGTGCCGTACCTGAATGATGAAGAGTTTGGGTTTTCCCGTTAGACTTCGGCAGTAGTCACCTCTGAAGTAACTAGTTAACTTTTTTAGGTCAACGGGCCCATTGGTTCCAAAAATGATTCCTTCATCACCATGGCTTAGAATCACACAAACAAAACTGCTCCTCTTGCTGTGGTCCTCTTTAGAGACTGGAACGACATTTGGAAATAAGAGAAAACAAAACAAAGACACAGAAGCACTTCACAAGTTTCACTGAAAACGTGAGGATAGTGTAGGAGAGTATGATAAAGAATCTGTGGTTGCTTGATTCGTGTCTAGTTCTCTAATTGGACCAAGATGGTTCTGAATGCATGATCTTCCTTCTTGCCTTAGCTTCTTGAGTTCTGGGTTATATCATTACCACAAGATGAAGAAATTGAGACTAGAACTACCAGATCATCCAAATCTAATACAGGCAGAGCACATTTGGATCCATTTTAGAGGTGACATGACTAATTTTTTTTAAACTTTTTACTAAAATATATAAGCAGCAGGGTGTGGTGGTGCATGCCTTTAATCCTAGAACTTGGGAGACAAAGATATAATTTTATGCCTCTAACTATATAGGTCTAAATATAGCTAGGCCATAAAGTAAAATTACCCAATAAAAGTCATTCTTTTTTGATATAGCATTTTTATTAATTCTTTGAGAATTCCATACAGGCAATTTGATCATATTTTTTGATGTTTATCCTCGCACATACACACCCCCAACTTCTCCTGGATCCTTCTCCCAACTTCCCAACTTTTATGTTTTGTTTTGTCTACTAACACAGGGTTCAATTTGTGCTGGCCATATACCACTGGAACATGGTCAACCTATCAGGGACTACACCCTTAAGTAAAAACAATTTTCCCTCCTCCAGTAGCCATTAACCGTCAACAGCTCCCCAGCCTAGAGGTGGGGATTCATGAGTCCCTCTCTATCTCATGTTAGAATGCTGACTGGCCTGGTCCTGAGCAGGCAGCCCCAACGGATTTGAGTTCCTGAGTGCAGCTTTCCTGCCATGTCTTTCCTCTGGTCCTCCCCAACCTCTGGCTCTTAAAATCTTTCTACCCCATTTTCTGCAAGGGTCCCTGAGCCCTGAGTGCTCTGTCAGAGTTAGGGTACAGATTTGCCATTTCTGCCTGAGTTCTGCCAACACAGCATCTCTGTCCTTTGACCAGGTGTTGGATGCTTCTTCTAATTCTTTTAATGAATTATTTCTTACCTTTATCCATCAATTCCACAATTTCTTCACGGGTAAGATCATTCTTATTCCGGACTTCGTACTTCAGGCTCATGAATGTCTCTCTGAGGTTGGCTGCATCGACATCAGTACCAGAGCGAGGTGTCATTCCTTGGGACAGAAAGAACTTCTCTTAATTGCAATTTAAAAGAATAACCGCTTTGAGACTAAATGAGCTACTCAGCAACTCACACAACCAATGAACACTTCCTTTTAAATGTTAAGAAAAACTACTTATTTTGATCATGGTGACAGAGCCTGTAATCTGTTGGCACACAAGATACTTGACTGTATCAGCTGCAGCAAGCTGTCATGGCAGGGACATCCTCCACAGTAGCTTCAATCATGAAAATAAGAGGGGACTTTGGATGCCTGGCAGTAGAGGTTTGTTTGATAAATGGTGATTTGCTCATATGATGGTGTACCGTGTCGCCACCTGATTCATCCACTCATTCACACGCTGTAGCCCCACCTGGTCTTGAATTCACAATAATCCTCCTGAGGGCTGGGATTATAGGCATAGGCTGCCACTCTCAGTTCATGGTGACTATTTTCTAAGACCATGGGGAAATGGTCAGTGATCTTTTTAGAAATTGCTAACTTATTTAATATCCAGTAAATCATTTTAGAAAGAGAAAAAAGTATGTGAACTTAGTTTTGTTTTATATAGCTTCCTTGCAGACACTGTTTGATTATGTGCTGGATCAATTTTAAGACAGTACTACTTGTGGATCTTTTTTTTGGGGGGGAAATCCACAGATATTATCAGATTAGTATTGCTAAGCAGGTATTCTGCTATATTGGTAATATATGGACTTTCCAACCATCACAAGATGCATTTTACTAGCTTCATTTGTACACATGAGGGATGCAGAGCACAAATGAGCTAAGAAACCTGCCCTTGGTACATTGCAAACTTAGCATGAGAGATGCTTGATTTTAAAAGGAAGGAAGGAAGAAAGGAAGAAAGGAAGGAAGGAAGGCAGGAAGGCAGGAAGGAAACAAATGAATTTGTTCAAAGTGATAAAGTTGGGAACCTTTCAGCCAACTCAGTGATACCTGTTGCTAAGCCTCACAACTTGAATTTGATCCCTGGTACCCACATGGTTCAAGGAGAGGATTGAAGGAAGAAGGGAATGAGAACCTCTTATTGGCATCAAGAAGTACCAATGAGGATTACAGATCATCAAGGAGGGACCAAGGAAGACTACAGATCATCAAAGAGGTACTAATGAGGACTACAGATCATCAAGAAGGGACCAATGAGGATCACAGATCATCAAGGAGGTACCAATAAGGACTATAGATCATGGAGGAGGCACCAATGAGGACTATGGATCATCGAGGAGGTACCAATGGAGACTACAGATCATTAGTACAGCTCAGCCACACACACTGGGCTCTAACCACTGAAAGTAAAGATGCTAAGGTAATTGCTTTGTTTGGTCTGAAGCAGTGTCCCATTAGCCCAAGGACCATCTTCCTACTCCTTCCTCCCAAGCAACAGTGACACGATTAAAGGAATGTACCATCACCCAGGGTTTTTGTAGTACTGAGGATAGAACTGTCTCCATGTATGGCAAACAAGCACTCTACCAACCCCCATATTCTTATCTTTTCCCTCTCCTCTTTTTCCTCTTTAATTTTACTTTTTCTTAGTTTCTTTAATTAGTTCTTTGAGAATTTCATACAATGTATTTTGGTCATATTCATCTTTGTGCCTCCAATTCCTTCTAGGTCCATGACTTCTTCTTTCCCACCCAACTCTGTCGTTTTTATAAAAAACCCATCAATCCACTTTCTGCTGCCCATCTACTCCTGGATGTGTAGCCTTCATTGGAGTGTAGACCTATGGCACAACCCCTGGATTATATCTTAATGACTACTTGGAGAGTTAGTATAAAACGCATTCATTTTACTGTGCACTCATTCTCAGGTGGGGGTAAAAGCCTCAATTAAATAGTGTAAACACAGAAGCAGATTGCGCCTGAAGCCGGGCACACAGACCGGCAAACGGGAAATGTGGCGCAGGGTGGGGATAACTTAGCAACCTCAATCCTGAGCTAAGAGGCCCTAATTTGCATTCTAAAATTGACTAAGGAATGACCTTAGGGTCATGCCCACTTGCCTGAGACTGCGAGTTAAGGGCCCCTGCAAAGGATGCTAGAGATGCTTTCTCAGATGCCTCAGGGCAGAGGACCTCAGGTGCCCGTCATTAATCTTCATCCCTGCCAGCTTGTTGCTCATGAAGCCTTTTCTTCTCCCATCACTCAGCCTCTCAAGGTATTGGTTCTGTTGGGCAGCAACAGAATCCAGCCTTTTACAGTCACAGGCGAGGCAGAGGCTCTGAACATGGAAGAAGAGTCAGTCCATATTGTATATGGGACCTGTAAGGTTCCAGCGTATCTCTGCTTAGTGGATTTTCTCTATCAGTTTACTGACTCATAACACACTGATAATTGCTTTTTGTATTACATCCAATGCAAATGGCATAAATATTTGAAATGTCTTAAAAAATTGTTAGGTACATACCAGTGCTTTTATGAAAGTTCTTATTATTGATTATTATACACACACCCATTTCAGGATAATCCATTTTGTAACTATTGTCCAGATATATTCCAGAATCCATTGATTTGCTTCCATGTATGGTCTTTCTGCATGGAAATCAAGTAATAGTTAGTTACCAAACGCAAAAATGATGACTCTATTAATGCAATTTCTTTGACTCATAAGATCAGTTAACATTTGTTTAAGGCTATTGATGTACCCAACTTCATGCTACATCCTTTTCTCATTCAAATTTCAAAGCACATGGGTTTGATCCCAAGCACTAGGGGAAAGAAAGCATAAATACATTTGCAATGACCTGTTTTACTGATGAGGAAATGGCCCGCCAAGGCTCAGTTAAGTAATGTGCTGAAGGGTGTTGGGATCTTATATTGGAGTCAGAGTGGAAGGCTTTCCTGTAACGCCCAATAAAATTTCATTGAATATATCTTTAAAAAATTAACATTATATGAAATAATTTATCCTTAATGATAAAAGCAGAATTTTTTTTAAAATTTTGTTTTTGAGGCTGTAGCCTTGCTATATGTAGCCTAGGCTGACCCTGGGTGGGTCCTCTTATCTAAGACCACCCCCCCACACTAAATCAACCCTTAAACTCCATGAGCTGAACCAATGAATAACTAACTTATCAATACACAGACGGACCATTATAAATCCTTATAAATACTTGTGTGGAAGTCACTGATGTAAATATGTTAGCTAGGTAGACCAGAGGCCAATGGTCATTCTCAAAGGCCAGATATTAAGCGTCTCAGGCTCACAGGCTGTCCTAGTAGACACTCAGCCTGGTCGGGTAAAACTCACCAAGAGCAACATGCTCATAAAGGTGTGGCTGTGTTCCAACAAACGTGACAGACTAAGCACAAGCCTGACCTATGATCCAGGAAGGTTCTAGAAATAGTATGTCTAGGCACAGCCCACAGCCAAGCAACACTGTTAAGGATGCACACTCAGCCGTAATAGTATCTTATACTTTATACAATTCTAAAAATAATGGTGGGGAGAGAATAAAAGTAGTAATGAAGGGGGTCAAGGGCAGATGAGAAAAAACCATGGGAAAAAATGTGGTAAAGGCCCCACATTTTATAAAGAAAATTAGGTCACATAGGTACAATCTGTACATTCCCATTCCAAAATCTAGAGTCAGAAATGCTCCAAAATTAGAATGTGTTTGAATGTCAACATGATGCCTCAAGTGAAAAAGTCACACCAACCCTGATGTGACATGTCACTTTCAAAATATTATATAAAATTAGCTTTAGGCTGCATATGATGAATGAATTCATGTTTAAAATTTATAGGCCAGGGAGACAACTCAGTAGGTAATAGTGTTTTCTATGCAATCCTAACAGCCTGAGTTCAATCACTAGAAGCCACATAAGAAGCTTTAAGTTGGACTGGAGAGATGGCTCAGAGGTTAAGAGCACTGCCTGTTCTCCTGGAGGTCCTGAGTTCAATTCCCAGCAACTACATGGCGGCTCACACCCATCTGTAATGGGACTGGTGCCCAGAATGCAGTATACATAATAAATAAATTAATTTAAAGAAAAGGATTTTAAAAAAAAGAAGCTTTAAGTCAGTGATTCTCAACCTGTGAATCAAGACCTTTTTGGGAGGTGGGTGTTGAACGGCCTGTTGTGGAATATTATTTTAAGATGTGTTATATTTGTTTATGCCATGGAACATTTGTTTAATGACGAAGCAAAGATGTGCTGCATTCTTTTCTGTTGCATTTGTTTAACTCTTGAAGCTGTGTTACTTTGCCTGTCTAAATCACCTGACTGGTCTAATAAAGAGCTGAATGGCCAATAGCCAGGCAGGAGAAAGGATAGGCGGGTTGCCAGGCAGAGAGAATAATCAGATGAAGACATTTGGGAAGAAGAATAAGCGATCAAGGGGCAAGAAAAGAAAGGGCCAGCCACCAGCTACACAGTCAGACACAGAATAAGAAGGAAAGAAAAGGTATACAGAATTAGAGAAAGGTAAAAGCCCAGAGGCAAAAGGTAGATGGGAAAAGTTAAGAAAAGCTGGCTAGAAATTATCCAAGCTAAGGCTGGGCATTTATAAGAAAGAATAAGCCTCCGTGTGTATTTATTTGGGAGCTGGGTGGCGGGTCCCCCCAAAAAGTCAAGAGTAAAACAACCAACTACAACAACCCTTTCACAGGGGTTACATATCAGATATTTACATTACAATTCATAACACTAGCAAAATTACAGTTATAAAGCAGCAACAAAAACAATGTTATGGTTAGGGGTCATCACAACATGAACTGAATTAAAGGGTCATAGCGTTAGGAATGTTGCTCTAAGTGGTGGCACACATCTGTGTTCACAGCATTCCTGTAACAAGATGGCAGGGAGACAGGAGACTAGGTGGAAGCTTGTCTGCTAGCCTAGGATACTCTGCAGCAGAAACACGGAAAAGCTGGCCTCTGACCTCACATGCGCACTACAGTCCACACACATACAAACACACACTTAATTTAGGTCCCAATTCTAATGCATTTCATTATATATATTCTCCAATCTGAGAATCCAAAATCTAAAATACTTCTGGTCTTAGTCATTCTGGATAAGGGATGCAAATCTTATAATCAATCACAGAACTGTAACTCCCATTGCCTAATGCTGATTTTTCACCCCCTTCTGTTGCCCTCTTCACAACTAGACCAAGATGGGATAAGAGATACCTTAATAAAGAGTGGAGACTCCCAAAGCCGGCATCATAAGGGCACTTAACATAGTACCTGAACAACCTCCTTGCCCTCAAGTCTTTCCCTGTCATCTTAAATGAGATCAGAGGGGTGAGTTTACCGAGAGCTGCACAGCTGTGGAGGAGGGAGGCAGCTTGCTCTCTGGTTTGAAAGGCCCTTTCCCCTCTGCTTCTCTACTGCTCAAAGTGGGCTGCATGCCACAAACACATCTTCCTTAGACTACAGAATTCCACTGATACCAGTTTCACCCGGCATGATGACTCTTGCCTGTTACTCGAGCATTAGAAAACAGTAGTCAGAGGGCCATCACAAGTTGGAGGCTAGCCTGAATTATAGAGCTCCAGGTTAGCCTAGGGTAGGTAGAGAACCTGCCTTAAACAACAACCAATAAAATAGAAATAAAAATAAATAGATACTCACCCTTCAAAATTATTAATGGATTTGGAATCCACTGCAGTTTCGTTGCTATCCATGGTCACTATTCTTAACTAGAATATAGAAAAAAAGAGATGTTACCCATAACACATCATTATAGAGCCACTGCAGTATATTGGCAATGCCACACTTATTTCTCCTAGAGTTCTTGTTTTGTCTCCCCTGCTATTGGCCCCAAAGTCAGATGTATGGAGAATGATCCTTTGCAATGGCACCACAGTGTAGGCCCCTTCTCCTTTCTTGCTCTTGCTTGACTACAAATTATACCAAGAACAGAGTGTGCAACAGCTTAAATCCCCCCCCTACTTGTGTAGCTCTGCCAATCGAAATAGGTAACAACTTCTTTCCTTGATTGCCCAACGAATCCAGTTATTTACTGGAACTCAGTTTCCAGCTCAACACAACTAAAACAAAACCCAGATACTAACCGCATAGTAAAGCTCACATAACACTACATCACAATGGCGAGGGCCCCAGGGACTTCCACACCACCAGAGTCTGGTACTCAGAAAGCCAACTTCTAATTCTAAGCAACTTCATCTACAAATACAAGACATGTACCTCTCCTTATGCTATGCTAAGGAAGCCAGCTCCTTACTTGTCTTCTAGAGCTCTTTAGAAGGATAGACACTGCCATGGTACCTCCCCAAATGAAGAAGACAGACAGACAGAAATGAAACATAAAACAGGGACTAGAAATCCTGAATGAATCCTCAGACTCTAGATTCCTGGGCTAGGTCAAATATTTTGGTCAAAATACCACTTTAAAGCTCTGTTGGAGAATATTATTTTAAGGTGTCTTGCTTTTGTTTATGTTGATTAAAGAATCACATGTGAAGCTGGGATTCTTTGCCTGTCTAAAATACCTATTCTAATAAAGAGCTGATCAGCCAAGAGCAAGGCAGGAGCAAGGATAGGTGGGGCTGGCAGGCAGAAAGTATAAATAGGAGGAGAGAAACGAGGAGGAGGAGAGAGAGGAGGAGGAGGAGAACAAGAAGAGGGCATCAGGGGCCAGCCACCTAGATAGAGAGAGTAAGCCTCAAAGAAGTAAAGAAAGGTATACAAAATAGAGAAAGATAAAAGCCCAGAGACAAAAGGTAGTTGGGATAATTTAAGTTAAGAAAACCTGGCAAGAAACAAGCCAAGCTAAGGCTGGGCATTTATAACTGAGAACAAGCCTCTATGTGTGATTTATTTGGGAGCTAGGTGGTGGGCCCCCCCAAAAGCCAAAAAGCCAAAAAACACCAAACAACCATCCTCAGTCAATCCTATGTTAAAATCAGAACTACGATGACAACGTCACAGAAAGCTCCAAAGCTAAGTTCCTACTCCCTTCCCCCAGTGTGCTGTATGCCTGTGGGGGCAGTGAAGAAGGAGGACAGAGAAGAGGACAGGTTAGACTGACACCCTTCAGTATAGCCACAGAAGAGGCCAGTGCTTCATTCGCCCTCCTACGCCAGTAAGTGCTGTGTGTTCCCATGAAGGCTCTCTGCTGTCTACAATTTTTATTCTGGTAGGCTTTCTAGAAAACCACAGGAGGATGTGAGCACAGCTGGGCTGTACCAGGCTTTTAGCCGATGAGCGAGCATTTGGAGAGCATACACTTTGGGCCAAGTCTACCTTGAAGAAATTCTAGAAAGGAAGAACTAGAGATGCAAAAACAGGGTTTTAACATTGTCCGGGCTATGAGGAAACCGAAGAGGGGGTGATAAACTAGGAGTACGGGCTACTTTAGGTGGTCAGGGAGTCATCTCTGAGGTGGCACCAGAGAGATCTGAATGACACAGTGGGAGCTTGCCTACATCCTGGGGTGGGGTGGGGGGTAAACGTCAGCTAGATCAAAGGCCTGGGAACAATCTGCTCTACTCAAGGTACAGAAAGACCAGTTTGACTAGTGCTAGGGCAGGGAGATAGCCAGGAAAGGCAAGATCACATAAGGTCTTAGGACCAACAACAAGGAGAGAACATCGGGACATTTAAAGCCGAAGAGGGACTGGACTCTGGCCGCTAACGCACAAGGGCCAGTGACACGTCTTCTGGAATATAGTCCAGGGCGATGACGGGGGTCTGAACTGGAACCGAACAGTTGATAGATGCAGTTAACTCTGGGCGTCCGGCGGTTTAGAAGTTGATTAGAGCAAGTGAAGCCAGCAGAAGAGCCCAGAGCAAAGCGAATTGGGTGATGTGGTGTGCCAACACCAGGAGAAGCCTTTCAGGAACACACTCACCTTTTCCAACCTTGCCAGAAGGCCTAATTTAATGAGGGGCAGAGGCCACCGGCTTTATGACACAAGTCTGGCCTCGGTGGGGACTGATAGGACAAATGATTCAGGTCAAATAAATGACTAGGTACTATTTCAGTGGGATGTTGGGTGTTACCAGAGGAGTCTTGGGATTATTGGATTCCCTGGGGCATAGTCTTTTGCTACTAGCTAGGCCAGTTTCCAATTTTGTAGGAAGTTAAGTCATTAAAAAAAGTAGCAGCTCCATAGGGATCCTTTTCCATAGCAATAAATAAATTTGTCTTGTTATGATGCAATGGATTTTCACTTGGTAGAAAGGCCAATCCTTCTAAACTATAGCTATTGCCTTATAGGAAGTAATCAGTTTCATAATGACCAGTGAATTGCTCTCACTACACCCAGCTCTTAGCATTTGCTTGTTCTTCCTACATGCCTTTAAACCGGATTTAACATGTGATTGGTTCCCTAGCATTAACTAGCAGGGGAATAAAATTCTTGACATGGGTTTACTTTCTATTTGAGTAGCCCAGTTTTAACTTTTCGAAATTGTACTTTAAAGGAACCAATGGTTGTCCTGGGTTGAGAAAAGCAACAGTATAAACTCTTCCCGGGTTGGTAGAAAAACACTCTTTCCTGCTTGGCTGTGAACAGTAGCTGGAAGGGTGGAGGAGTAGGAGGGGTGGAGGAGCCTCTTTGTTAAGCCATGCTACTTAGGTCAGTGAGAATGGCACCGCAGGACATGGGAAATTAATGATGCCAGAGCAGAGAGAGACTGGGTTTCTGAAGGGTGCAATGGGAGGTCCAGCATCCATATGAAACTTACCTCCTCTAAGAACAGGGCAAGCACATCCACAGTAAAGGAAATGAAAGCAAAATATCGTATAGATTTGTTAGGCAGTGCTGGGGATTGAACCCAGATCCTCAGGCGTAAGTAAGCGAATCTACCACCGAATCACAGCTCTAGTACAAAGTATTCCGAGGTAACAGAGAGGCTGGGGAAGGTGATAAGAGTAGGGCTTGGCACTTCTCACAGGATGGCACCCATTCCCTTCATATTAGAAGATAAACTCCAAATGTCATCTTTCGTTTCTTGTGGACACACCTCTAAATTTTACCAAGTAATACCAAAATGGGATTGGATACAAAGCTGGCAAGCATGCGTTAAGAGGTGGTTTCATACATACTGGGAGGGACATAAACTGATAAGACCTCTAGAGAATATTTTGGGAGGTACTCCCCATTTGTTCAGGACCGTTACTTAGAGAAACCCTGTCTTGAAAAACCAAAAAATATAAAGAAAAAGAAAAGAGAAAAAGAAAGAAAAAAGGAACACAGGAGGTCTCAACAGAGATAGAGTGATGTCAAAGGAACTTAAGAAAAGATGGTTGTGTCATGTATCATGAAGACACAGCAGACTGTGACATGCCATCACTAAGACAAAGAATCAGCTTTGAAAAGGCTGACAGTGCCATTTCCAGTGTATAACATTCTGGAAAAGATGAAACCACGGAGCACCTAAGCAGATCAGTGGCTGCAAAGGGCTCTGGGAGAGGCAGAGAGCACAGAGGATGTTTGAAGACGTGAAGCCCCTCCCTGCTGTGCTCGGTAGTGGATGCAATCATCCCACATTTGACCCAGTTGAAGACAGTGTCAAGAATGAATCTTTCTGTGACCTACTAGACATTGGTGACGATGATGCTGATGAGGCCCATCAGTTCTAATAAATGTACTACTCTCTGGGGGAATGTTAATAATGATGGGTCTGTGTGGGACCAGATATAGAAGATCTCTAAGTTACTCTAAAAACTAAAGGAAAGCCTTTTTGCTCTAAGATTAGACAACTTCTGAATTTGAATCTTGAGTTTCTGCCAGTGCCCCCAAGGCCTGCCTCAAATTGGCCCTCTGCATGAGTTTGCCCCCTACAGAATTCACAGTGTTAGTAAGCTGGGGAACCCTAAGTGTTCACTGGTTCCTGCCAACCATCATGGTCTCTTTCCAAAAACTACAAACAGTACAGTCGCTCAGACTGGAACACTGAGTTTTAATAATGTTTTGTCTCATGCCAGCTGTGGGATAAAACTATTCGCCCTGTCTGACAGGCATACCTTGATAAAAGCTTCACAGTAACCAGTTTCTAGAACTTCACTTTTGCTTCCTGGCACAGACCAATGTAAGACTTAAACTGAATTTAACAAAATAATTTAGTAGGTGTATTCGGGCATGTGAATATTGGAGATCAGAGGGCCACAAGACTCGGGAGCTGTTTCTGGTTCTCTCTGTCCACCATATGGACTCTGGGGAACAATCTCAGGTCCTTAGGCTTGGTAGTAAGAACCTTACTTGATGAGCTATCTTGCTAGCTCCCAATGATAGATTTTAACAAAATATTAGGTGACTTTTAAGTAGTCATTTCCTTCTCATAAACACTACCAATTTTCTATAATCAATTATGGAAAGTTAAAAAGACCTCAGACAGATGAGTCTTAATGCAATAACTGTAGTCACTTTGACATTAGCCATAAGATAGTTAAATTTCTTTTACTAAAGTAATTAGTATGATGTGGGAGGTTCTTCTGTCTATGTGTTACTTTTATTGGTTAGTGAATAAAGAAACTGTCTTGACCTGTGATAGGGTAGGGTAGATCTAGGCAGGGAAAACTAAGCTGTGAATGCTGGGAGAAAGAAGGCGGAGTCAGGAGACGCCAGGAACAGATGAGCCGGAACTTCGCCAGTAAGTCACTGCCACGTGGTAATACACAGATTAATAGAAATGGGTTAAATTAAGATGTAA
>LOJH01015048.1:0-16953 GCA_001685095.1 Ellobius talpinus | reverse complement strand
GAAGGTTTTAACTTTAACATAATAAAATTACATATAACAAAACAGGTAACAAGCAAGAATTACAGTTATACTATTTATATCTACTTTATCTTTTATCATAACTAAGAAAAACTATAACTATTTTTAACTCCATCAAAGACTCCAGAAGAATATAATATTACCCAAGAAAACAGGAATTGCATCATAAGCAACTTCCAAAACTCTAGAATTGACAGAGACATCTTGCTGCCTGGATAGTCACCCAAAGTTCCTTTGTAACATTGTGGGCACCCATCTTCAGCATACTGGCCCATAGTATACTATAGACTTTCCCATGAAGCAGGAAATTTCAAAGACAGTTTTGCCTATGTTGGCAGTTTGTCAGTCACTTTTTTGGGTGTCCTGCAGAATTACTGGCAGACTCTTATGAAGCAGGAACGTGAAAGGAACCTCTCACCTTTAGGCAAATTTAGCAGTCATTTCTCTGTGGGTCCTGCATGTCCAGTGTACACAGCATACTATCAAGCAGTTAAGGCAAGAGCAGTTTCTTGCTCAAATAGCTAACAAACTCCACGAGGAGCCTCTTCAATGCCCATTGTCCTCTTGAAGTAGATTGATGTTGCCAGGAGTAGATGTGACTAATTGTCATGAAAAGTCCTAAGTTCTTAAAACATTAAATGCCATATTCTGTAGGTCTCTGAAAGATTTGAATACCTATTTAACTGAAATATATCTTTATATATCTAAAAAATCTAACTAACATGACTAGAAACTTGATTATTATAGATGACTATCTATTAACATGTATTTTTAATTATACATTGCATTTTCAAATGAGCCACACAAATGAAATATCTTAGTCAAGAGCAGAAAAAATATATATATATAACAAAATTGATCTTAAATTTGTATAAATAAACCAAGATCCATATCAATGCAAAGTATCCATCTCTATAGCATATCCTCCTTTAAATATAAAAATCCATTTATAAACAATATTTGGGAATTTGGGCATAGTTTTATTAAACTGTTTTTTGTTGGGTGAAGTAATTTTTGTGGGTGTTTACAGTGACATTTTGGGGGGGTCATGGTTCATTAAACCACATTAGTTTGGAAGGATTTTATAGGTTTTTTTTCCTCTGTAGAAACAAAAGAAGAACCTCTTTTTTAAAGCAACAAATCCTTAGACCCAAATTTTGAAGTCAAGATACTTTTAAAACATATATGTTGATTTAACTTAGCAATCCATACAATAAAATGTTTCTCTGTATTTAGCCTCTTTATAGTCAAAATATTTAAAGAAAACACAATAATATATATAATGCAGACTCTCTGTGTATATTTTACTTTATGTGGCTTATTTTTCCTCTATTACTTTTTCAAAAGTTTAATATTTATTTTATTATCTTTACTCTTTTAGCCTATGACTATCTGTATTTTTTATATTACATTTACTGGGTTTATTTTACTTTTTTATGTCTGTATATTTTTTTAAACACACTGTGTTTTGTTTGGAGGTCTTTTATGTCTGAATTTCTCTTATTTTGTATTTGTAATATTTTGTTTTTTGTTCTTTGTCGAGGAGCACTTTTTAAAATTTTAAGCCATGGCATGACTAGGACTAAGGCTGTTTTGTCTTTTGGCTCCTCTCAGACCATCATGGTGGAGGTCCGTTTACTGCCTCTGAGACTGTCGGGTGGGAGCCACACTCACCACCTTAACTCTGGTAACCGGTTGGCCCATTCTGTCACCAAGTAATTTGCAATACACTGCCCACAAGCCCCATTTAAGTGTTTGGCCTCCTGAAAGAGCCAGAATGTATGCGCACACACACACACACACACACACACACACACACACACATCTTTTAGCCTGGCTGAATTCTGCTAAGTCATTGGCCAAAAGTAGCTTCTTTATTTACTAACCAATAAAAGCAACACATATACAGAAGGACTTCCTACAGCAGATTTGGTTTAAAATAGAAAATAGTTATTGAAACAACGGCAATGTAGTATGGAATATATAGGCAATGTGAAATAATATGGAAGTTGGGTTAGCAGAAATGGTCACTGGTTACTAAATTTACTGTGTATCTTCCTATTGCCAAATTTCCAGTGAACACATTCTGCACTATTTTACTTTAAAATTTTCTGTCTCTATGGCTGGTTTAATATTGAGAGCACTTCCTGCTCTTTCCAAGGATCCACATTAAAAAAGATCTAGATTTGGTGATCAGCTCCCACGTCGGGGTACTGACAAACACCTTTATAACTCCAGTTCCAGGGGATCTGACACCCTCTTCTGGCTTCCCTTGGGACCCATATGCACATGGTGCACAGAAACTTATATAGCCTCTCTCCCTCATACACACACATAAAAAGTAAATAAATTAATAAAAAATAAAGGATGATGTCTCAAAATACCCATAAGATTTAATTTTAGTGACAATTAAATGATAATTAATGCAGCTAATCTGGAGGTGAAGGTCAGAGTCATGATCAGACTCCAGCTGAAAACCAGAGTCCTTCAGGGCAGAGACCTGTCCCACACTGTTCTTACCATACAGGGACAGAGAACAACTAAAGCTCACACACAACCAATTGTCAAGTAAGTAGTCCCGTGTGTCCTGGTCAGACAGTAGCTCACATCTCTAGTCCTGTTGTTTGCTTGTGCAACGTGTGCAGTATTTCTATCTGGGACACTTCCCTTATCTTAGTTGATAAATACAAACTAAGTATCATTTGTCTGGCTGTGAAAAAAATCATTTTAGGAAACCCATCCTTTGACACATTAGCCACCTGGAGCCAGAGATACATCTGCTGAGGACAAAGACAAAGCAGAGATCGACAATTAGTTATTGACTTCCAGGCAGCCCCTTTGGTGAAATCTAGTTGAGAAAGTAATTATTCTTTTTTTAAAAAAAAATAGCAGAAACCAAATTCAAACACAGACATTCTAAGTTTAACTTGAAAAATCGAAACGGTTCTTAAGTTCTGTCTGATGCATAAAGGGGTAGAAGCAAAGGAATTACATTCCAAAGCCAAGAAAGAGGGTGGACAAAAGCATCTGAGCCACTTGACATAGTTCATAGCCTTTTCCAAAGGAATAAAAGTCTGTTGAGCAGGGAACCAAAAGATCTCATTATAGGATGAAGCCAAGCCATATTAAAGCTTGTGCACTAGTAACTATGTCTAAAAACAGCCTGCTGTTTTATATTGAACCAATACATTTCTTAACTTGGTAGGTTGCAGTGTAAAGATGTACAGAGCCTGTCTGCTGGATGCTATGCCAATTACAGATGTGGCTGAGTAGTGTCAAACATCTACAAACAGTACTGAAAGCAATCTTAGAGTGAAACAAAAGAGGTTTTGAAATGTCACCTCAAAACCCAGAAAGCACAGTTCATCATGTGCCTGACTCTTAGAGTTTTAAAATCTCCTTTATTATATAATTTAATATGGCCATCATATGATCCCTCAATCAGAGTGCACAGTTCTTTCAAGGACATGAATAGTGCCCGAGAGATACAGAGAATATCTTAGAAGTAACACTTTCAGGTGCCAAGTCAGCTCTGATCAGCTCTGCAGAAAACTGTTTTATCGGCATCAGGGTAAGAGACAAGTGAAATAACCCAGAATACTCACAACATTAGATTTTGTTAGATCAACAGAAAGAATAATTGGGCATATTTACACAATTACCTTCTAGTAAACTGTTATGTGAGTTTAACTATATAATATATATTCTGGTAAAAGTACATTAAATTGTAATCCAAAAGCAATTTAGCTGCTGAGGACATTATTTTTTATCTAATTATTCACAAATTAATGAATAAAATTAAATTCCAATCACTGAAGAAAATGAAGCAATGGGGAGAAACAAAAACACAGATTAATTAAAGCAAAGATATGCAATGCATTTCTTTTATTCAAACTTGGTGCTTAAAAAAAGAACAAATCCATCATTTTGGAATCTGACTTGTAGCTTGACATTCAAAATAATCTGAGGAGAATTTTCAGTGAGGTAAGCACAAAACTAGTTCAGGTTGTGTCACTCTCAATCACCGTATCAGGTGGTGTGCCCATTAAAATTCCCACTTGTGGGCTCCACTCACTATGCAAATGGGGTCATTACCTGGAGAATTTAATTGGTTATGACACAGGGAGTAGGACTTTTCCTTTCAAAATAAACCCACTTACACATATTCTCACTAGAAATTTGATTGCTATGGAGACTTTAGATTATTTTGCTTTATAAATATTTACTAAAGTTAGCCTCTTCTTATTTATTTATTACAGATAATTCAAGATGGACCTAAATTTCTTTGATGTATTTTTATTTGTTGGTCTATAAGGTGGGCGGAGAATTTTTATAACTAGTTGGTTATCAAAGCATTTGTATCTATCAATCCACCAATTACATGTGGATATGTTTCAGTAGAGATATTTTCATCATGGAATTATAACATCCTCTCATAGTAATTTAACATATTTAATTTGAAAGGCTCATTTTTCTCTCCATGTGACACTGTAAAAGAAAGTACAGTTGGATGTTAACTTGTCCTCTTCGATGAACTTATAAACACACAAACACCCACCCACAGTGCTGCTGAGGCCAATGACTGTGGCATTTATAGGATCTTTATATTTACTGAAAGAACAAAATAAGGACATTAAGTTATTTGTCACAGCCAGTCTTGAAGACACTTCCATTACAAGCTGAAAGACTCCTAAATATAGAGTGAATAAAGAGCAAATTGCTATAAAAGGCAGGCACGGGACTCTGTACACACCAAGGGGTTTCCACTGATACAAGAGATTCCTCCCAGAGAAGGCTCACTGTCTGACAAGAATATTGATAATGCCTGAATTTACAAAGAACCGTGAAATCACAGTGTAGTCTAGGGGATGGCATAGTAAACTGAGTATCCTGGATGCTCATTTAGATACTAGGCAGTGTCTCTGATAGCAATTCTCAGAGTGATATGGAAGTAGGAACATAGCTGCTGTGTTTGTGGAATAATCTTAGGGAGGCACTAACAGTTTCTTGAGACAGGGACAGTGCAATCTAAATTTGTATTATTAGACCAGGTTGTACATCAGCCAAAATCCTATCACCGCACTAGACATACATACATAAAGAGAATAAGCTTCCTTCGTTGTAAGAACATTCTAAAACCGCAGGGAAAAAAATAACTCCAAGGCTATAAAAGGGTGAATACTACAAATTCATAGCTGAACTGTTGGGCAGGATTTTTAACATCTGTAACGATGGGAAATTTCCTATAGAATATCAAATATGGATCCAAGTCTCCAGCACTCACTTTCTATGATATTTCTAATTGTGCCCGGAGGATAAGAAGGAGTTGGCGCATCCAATAAATATAATCATTTACATGCACGGAGCTCCCTTTGAAGTTAATGGAACCTATGGAAAGAGGAGTTAGGCATGGCAGAAACGAAGTTCAACGTGAACCTCGTTCTTTCTTTTTAACATGCAGTAGTATTGCTAACACATTTGGATTTCCTCACTGCTTAGCTTCTTTTTGTGTGTGATGTTTCAGTTGGAGTTGAGTGAAGCGTTCCATGTGTTAAGCGAAGATAGTCCGTGATGATTGGCAAGCACGTACCCAGGGACCAGCTTTGTGAGATAGCATCCAGAAGGGATAGGGCCTGACATTTGTAGAGCTTGTTAAGCTTTTCAAAAGGAAACCAAATCCATTTTCCTATTTGATCTTCTCAACACTACAGTTCTTCCAGAATATACATTTGTCCCTCCATTTTACATGTGAAAAACCTGGGACGTAAAACTGGAGTTTCCTTCCCAAAGTCATGCTCACTGTGCAGATAAATCAAGGAAACTTAATTCGTATTCTTGGGTCACGTCTTTATATCAGCTCATGTCTTATGAAATCTCACACATTGTTTAGTAGGATTAATAGATTTGCTCGCCACTGTTCTGCTTCAACCTGGAATGAGGATATGAAATCTTACCTGTCATGTTTCTTATCTCCCATCTTTCCTAACTTGAATGGTTCATCTGGATTAGATTTTCAACAACATAAAATCAGCTGCTTATAGTACTTAACTGTTATTGCATATTCGGACCTTTAACTGAGTCAGTCAGCCTAACGTAGATTACTGACGTGATTATTCTTGATGCTCTTTATTCTAGTCAAGTGTCATTCATGTCATTCATCCTCTGTTTACCCTTCTACGTCCCTAACACCTCTGCCTTTTTATAAGCTTTGCATTCTCTTAGGCATCGGTGGATGGTTGACACTGGTAGAAACCCCCAAAGGTGGGAAAGTCATTGTTAATAACATCCATCCTGCATGTTGGCTCCTTTCTAATCTGCAGTGAATTGACCTCTTCCATACAGAAGCCTTCTGCCCAGGGCTTCTCCTTCTGTGGATGCCTGATACCTCATCCTCCCTCTCCAGGCTTTGGAACTAATCATAAGCCATTTTTTGTGTATTTCTAAAATTCTTTCAAAGCCTAAATACTGAGAATCCTGTGGGTGTTTGTGTGTCTTCACCATGGACAAACAGCTAGTTGAATATTCTAAAACAAGTGTGGGACTGGACACTCCAGAAAGCTCCTCAACATGTTTTGATCATCGCTCATCTTTCACACTGTCATTTGATACTATTAAAAATTAGTTAGAGGAAAGGGAAAAAAAAGAGTACCACTACTCAGAAGGGTCCAGTTTCCATCTGGGTTTATGAAGAAAGTTGTAGGATTCCTAACTGTAATGGAGTTTTACTTCCCCCCCCAAAACTGAAATGATTCTGTGTCAACACACATAAGCAGATTTATAACAGAAATCCTAGTTTAGAAATGAATCATACCTGTCCTTTCGAGGGTATTTAAATACACTTAACAATGGAAATAAAATAATTTATATGGATTTTCATTCAGTGATTATATCACTTTTTAACTAAAATATGTCCAGTAGCAGGCTTAGATATTAGTTCACTCGGAGACAGGTAAAACTGTAACAGGTTTATTGCCACTTCAGTTATTCACAAAGTTAGTTTAGGAATATCTATCGATCATCTTTGTGAGTCCCTTTGTAGAAAAGTGACATAATGGCCCAGACATTTGTGTTAGGAAAGCAGAGACAAGTGATCCCTGAGTCAGTGGCTTTCAAGTCTAGCCTACTTAGCAAGCTCTATGCCAGGAAGAGACCCTGTCTAAAAAGACAGGGGGTGGTGCCTGAGAAATGGTAGCAGAGGTTGTCCTGTGCCTCCGAACACATGGATGTACAGGTGCACAGATTATGGTGTTTGTCCACAGAGTTTAGAGAAAGTGAGTGCGCATTAATATAGAGAAGAGCAGACTGTAAATAACAGGAGAAGGATGAGAGTGCTAGGCTCCTTCCGATAACCTGAATCTTTTTCCAAAACTGGAAAGAATTCTCCTGGGATTTGGAGCAAGTTCAGAGTCATCAATATATTCTGAAATTGTGCTAATGTTCAAGATGGAGAAGGAGCAGCGATGAGAAGCAGAGCTGAGCCACACTAGGCAATATTGAGGATACTTTTTTGGAAATGTTTGGACTCCTTCCTGCATGGCATATGAAGCTTCTGAGGATACCAAATGAGGACAAGATGAGATTAAATTCATATTTTGCTGCTTTATATCCAGGAAAAATATGCATGGTGGACTCGAGGTAATGAAGCACAAGTTGGGAAGATTATGCATTGATTTACTTATCCAAATGATGGTGCAAACCTGTACCAAGACTTTGCAGGGATATTTGCAGGGCAGGGGGACTTTAAATAACCCCATTTAAAAATTGTGATAATTGAAAGCATGTACTAGGTGGATGGATTTGGGAAATATGTCCTGTAATCTCATAGGAATTATATGAATGTGAAATAAAATCAAGTTCTTCAAAGTTTGAAAGAACCTTTGTATTTCAAAACATAAAAGCTATGTTTCCCTCACCATGATGTTGGATTTGAAGGTGCTTAAAGCAGTCTCACTTTTGCCAAAATTCCTATAAGTTTGTATGGTAACCATGGCTGTACATGTGAGGTCTGGTGGTTGATCTTAAGAGACAAACTGGAATGAAATGTTCCAATGCTCTAGTCTACTAATGTTCCCTGTAAGCCAAACTGCAGGGGTGGGGTGACTTTAGGGATAGGATGAATGCTGGGCGAAGTGAGTAGATGGGGTGAATGTGAAAGGAAGAAAACGAGCAGCGAACATGGACAAAGGTGTCCAGAGGCCCTGGCGGAGGAGAGATGCTCAGGCATCTGCTCTTGGTGTTTAGGCGTACACAGTGGAAACATAAATGTTCCAAGCCAGACACTGGCTAAGCAGCTTACGAGACAGTTGCATATTAACAGGAGAGGACTCTACTGGGTTATTCACACCTCTAACTTGACCTCTGAAAACAAAATCAGTCAATCACTAACCATTCATTTACTTGTAACTAATCAATTGACTAATTGAATGATTCAAGTAAGTCCAGGTCCAGGCACCAGTCTGACTTAGGTACTTGATGACTCAAATCTCTGCTTGGCCTCCAGCAGCAAGACAATTAGTGAGAAAAGTTTCCAGAGCTATAGTCTTGCCAATCTTTGTATTTTGCACCTCCTGATTCAAATTCCCAATTGGAGTTGTTCCAATTGTGTGTACTGAGAGGCTGTTGACTACCCTGGAGAGGTTACCTAACTTGCCTTGAGTTTTAGGTGTCATATCTTATTTTCCTATAATCCTAGTAGTAAGCACCAAACCTGTTTTAACAATTCAATTTTCATGCTAAATTATAAAAGAGACATTGAATGAATCACTGTTTTTTTAATAATTAACTTCAAATGTAAATATCGAAATTTTGAGTTGCAAATGCGTAAGGACTTTCAAGGAAGTCTTTGGAGAAAACAAATAATAAGAGCAAAGGAAGGGGAGCTACCTAAGCAAAAGAATAGCACTTGGTGAGCTTTTTCCAGGGAGATGAGGTGTCAGGAGTTTTTTCTACTGAGAGATGTAGATACCTAAAGGGAGTCAGAATGCAGCTCCCCTGGAAGAAACTCAATTTCTCTCTGGCAACTGGGTCATCAAATAAGAACTGGCAGCTTATTCTTCATGCAAATACATACTTTAAAATAAAGTATCAGAAGCAAGGAAACAGGTATTGCTGCTGCCTGAAGACTAACAAGAAGAGCTACATGTAACGGACACTTAAAAGGTTTTGTGTTTCCATTCAAGAGTGCCTTTGTTTGGAGTGAGCATGCCATAGACTAGAAGCCACATACTGAGCTTTTGAATTTATTAGGAAGTCAAAGGGGTGCCATTCATTTGGATGACACCTTATTTTAAACAAAATATGTTTTAGGTGCTTGGAGCTAAAATACACTAAATTATACTGAAGTATGTAGATGGTGTCCATATTTAGATTGTGCGAAAACTACCCACTTTAAAGAGTTCACTGCTTACTGTTGGCATTTTAATAATTTCTTTTCTGAAGAAGAGCATTCATCTGGGACAAATGACTTTTTCCATGGAGAACAAAGGTTAATATTTAATAAGAGAAAACATTTCACTTTTATGCTTTCTTAAATTTCAGCAGGCATATGATTTTGGAACGTATCAAAATGTCTGAATATCTTTGAAATGTAAAGGTTACAGTTTCTTTTTCATCCTGTACTCATTTAAAAATTTCCAATGTTTGTAAGTTGGCACGCTGTCTGCAAAAAGTTTTCTAAATGAAAAAAACATGGTAGGATAATGCATTGTGTAATTGCCTTCCAGGTTTGCATTAATAAAGTATTATAGTTGTAAGTTTTACAACTAGAGGTAGCACGGTGGTTGTCACATATTACAGTACACTCAATTTGATTGTTACAGAGTAGACATCTGCCAGAAACATTTCAGTTTAGCATGATGAATTTACCTTACCCTGTCAAGAATCACATTACAATGCCAAAGTGTTGCTTTGAGTATATGTTGAAAAACAGAAATAAATTTGTTGAGGTAGGGTTTCAAATCCCCTCAGGATCTTGTCATTACTGGCATTGTGGCGTGGCACATGTAAGCTCAGGTTACTCTGTTAGAGGATTTACCAACACTGAATGTCACTCATTGAATCAAGATGGCTAAAGAGAAGATATTGTTGACTGAGGGTGCTACAAGTTCATCAGCATTGCAGAGAGGAACCTGGCATGCTTGATTCACATAAAAGTGAAGGATATTTGAGAATAATCTCTTTCCAAGAGAAGTTGGCTTATCGGCAGAGGCTTTTTTTTTTAATAGAAAGTCACGGCTGCTATGAAAGATTTACTGTTGCCATATTTACCTCAAAATTTGAAGGATGGCCTTCATTCACCAAGAAAATTTGCACATGGTGTGTGAAATATGAAGCTGTAAGGTAGACAGCAAGCAAGACAGGCAACAAGTAGAGCAGCAAACTCACTAAAGCTTGCCTTGGAAGTGCCAGGCAATTTTTACTGCAGTCTTTTGAAAGGCCTGTGAATTCTATTAAGAATTTGCTGCACACATTTTCCAGTATATACATGGCCACATGCTAGGCTTCTTATATCCATAGCAACTTTGAAAGTCTAAGATGAAGAATAAAGACTACTGCCTTAATAATACCATAGGGCACAGCCACAGAGGCAAGATTGTGAGCCAGGTTCACAGTTTAACTACCATAAAAATTAGCTGCCACTTTCATTTGAGAAACGTGGCAGATAAAAGTGGCTTCAATATTCCACCATTGCGTTAATGTAGATATCACATAGATATATTAAATTTTTCCCTCTCAACACCATGCACTAAGAAAATCATAAAAATATTATGTTTGCATGCAACATATTTGACAGGTAGTCTGGGAAATACATGAAATGTTATAATTTTAAAGGAATTGGTTTATGAGAAGTCATATTTGAGGGAGTGTGGAATCAATTCTCAGGAATAGTTTATGGTCCAGGAAATCCTACAAGGTAATGGGAGAAACTTGTATGTATGTGAGCATATACATAAAAATACGAAATATTAATATCTTACATTAAACTTCATCAAGAGAAATTTCAAAAATCATGCTATCCAAGGTTGCAATATGTCAATTCACTTACTTTAAAAGTTGTGCTTATAATATTTTCTAACTTGCATCATGAATCTTTTTTCCACTTAATTAGACAAAATTCTATCACTCTCAGGTGAGCAAAGTGTGTATGTACACACATTTATGTGTATATCTTCGTTTCATTACAACCACCTGTGTCACCCAGGACCCTCCCTGGATGGCAGATATGAAGAAAGTTTGCTGATATTTCTGTAGAAATTTGAGTATAATATTGTTGTGAGAAATTTCATTTTTTCTTCCCAAGAGATGAAATCAGTGTTAAAACAGCTCAGTTCTTCATAGAACATGGACAGATAGAGAACAGATTATAAACATTCATACTGTGCTCAGCAAATATTGTCAGAGGTCACTGGCAGTGTTCTGGGGGTGGAGAAAGCCACAGAACATCAAATGTATCACGGTAGGACTAGCAAACACTGTGAGGCAGCGGGGAAAGTCCACTGCACTCAGGGAGAAAAACTTTTATTAGAGTTAAGACAGATCCCTTTTTCTGAGGAATTCAGAAATTTGGGACAGGGTAACAGTCTGCTATCTCTCCAACATATCCTCTTTATTAAGCTGAGGAAGGATTTCAAATCATCTCCAAGTGCCTAGCATTGTCTGGCAAAAGGAATTAGCAGTCTAAATCAAAAGTGTTCCCTCTGAAGATGCCTGAATGATGGAGCATGTCGATTTTCTTATTTGTGAAAGGTTCAGAGACTTTTGGAAGCTTAATACCACTACTCATGGAATTCTGGCTTTCCAGTCACATAAAATATGAGATGCCAAAAAATCCATTGCTCGACAGCCAGCTTAAGTAACAAACCCAGAGCACCAAGGGTCTCCAAGAGGAATGACAGTTCATAAAACATTTCTAAGAGAGAGTGACATGTAAATCACCTGACATTCATAGGTACTTGTTACCTCTATGTGTTCAATAATTCTCAGAGAATAGTTTGAAATGGTGAACTAAATTAATTTTGAAAATACAACAGTCTAAGCAAGGCAGTTTTGGGGAAATTTAGCACTAGTCACTCAGGAGATATTTTCTCTTTTCACTCTAGTGACATGTCTGAACTTGGAGTCCTGTGTCTTCTGGGTTAGCTCTTTCTCAGCATTCTGATCATGGACATATTTAGTGCTATAACTTCTGACTTTCCTTCTGCTTTGATGCTTCATTTCCATGAATGTCTTTTCACTTCTCCAAAATTAGATAAACATAATCTCCTCACTCCATCACTGCCTTTTCTACACTGTATCCAAAATCTACCACCTGGACATCCTCAGGACCCGTCAATTCAGTTGGATACCCAGCTTTTAAGAGGTGGTTTCCTTCAAGGCATTGGGAAGACGAGAAAAACTACAGTTGGCTCTAGCGCTTAGGACACTGTAAACTGAAGGGAATAAAAGATGAATAAATCTTTCTAAAGTATAGATTTATTCATTTTATTCCATATGTATATTTTGACCACACATACTTGGTGTCCACAGAAGTCAGAAAAGGACATTAAATCCTCTAATCAGAGTTATAGGTAGCTGTCAACCACCACGAAGGTACCTGAAATTCAGTGGGCCCTCTGCAAGAACAATCAGTGTTCGTAACCTCTGAGCTATCTCTCCAGAACACATGAATAAATCCTTAAGAGATTCAGTGAGATTACTTGGAGGAACTCGAAAACTGTTTAGGATTGCAGGAAGCTGAGGGTTGGATAAACAAGACTTGGAATGGAAATGTCATTGAAGTGAGTGTCTTCAAATGATTTGAGATGAAACAAGAGAGGAAAGAATGTCATACATACAGACAGAAGTGATGGCATTTACAAATCCACGACATGGAACAGATCACACAATGTGGTAAGCCTAGTGAATGCTAAACGTGCCCTGCCTGAGGAACAGCTGCACAACACTGCTAGGGTGAAAGGAGAGAATGAAAAGACAAGTTGGGCTTAGATAAGCCCAGTGATTATGTTTGATTTGTATTTGGCTACTGTTGTTCTTAATGCCACATAATTCGGATTTTATTCTAAGTGTGATCATTTGGAGCAGGAAGTGAGAGTAGACGGGTCATTTATGTAGCTATGGTTGTGATGCATGATTAATAAGAACTCAGAGAGAGAAATTGGGGTTCAACCTGACGGTCAGAAAAACAAAACAGCCAGCCACTGGCTCTTACCTCGACCTTAGTGTGAAAATGGCAATCCTGTCTCCAGGAATCTCAGAATGAGCCTGAGCCTGAGAGCTGTCTCCTCCCATTTTAACATCCTCTCTAGTGCCTACCCCACTACCACCTGGTTTCTATGGCAACTAGTGTGGCTACTGGGATTAAAGGTGTGTGTCATTGCTGCCGGGTCTGTAAGGCTGGCCAGTGTGGCCATTTTACTTTTCTGATGCTCAGGCAAGCTTTGTTTATTAAAGACAAATGAAATGCAATTACAGGGTGGAAAATACTAGAAAGGAGGAAGAGATTAGGAAGAAAGTTAGGGTTATAACTATAGCAAGGGAACTGACTGTCTAGCACCAAAGGTTAACAAGGCTGTGGCAATGAATGGGGTTAGGGGAAAGTGACTGTGGGGTAAGGGGAGACAATCTCTAGATAAGCTAAGGTCAAAGGAAAGGGACTTGATAAGAAAAACAGAAAAAGTCAAAAGTAAACCCAAGTCGCTTTTTGTTTTGTGTTATTTTTAACTTGGAGCTCTCCCTGATGATAATGGCATCAGCCAAGATAAGGAACATCAATAAAATAAACAGTGCTAGGAATAATCAGCCATAGGGCTGGGAGAGATGGTTCAGTGGTAACCTCGCAAGCATGAGGCCCAAAGTTCCATCCATTAAATAAGCTAGCTGTAGTTATATTTCTATATCGTCTGCTATGTGGATCCCCAGAGCTCAGCGAAAAGGCAGCCTAGGCAACTGGTGACCCTTATGAAAGATCTTATCTGGAAAGAAAGAGTGAAAGAGGAAGGTGTCGAAAGTTGACCTTTGCAAACCTCCTAAACACATGCAAGGATGGCCAGTTTGGTACTACTTTGTGATGCAGTATGGGCTTGCTCTGGAGTGGGGGTAAGGGAAAGGCCAATACTAGAAAATCAACTTTGAAATATTTGAAGATTATTTTAGCATTAGATAATACTGCTATCAAAGAAAAGTGTTAACCAAGAGCTTGCATTTAATTTATATGACAGGGTTACTGTGATAAACCCAGGAAGCAGGGAACAGGAGACAGTGTGACACACTGGTGTGGCTTGTGTATAAAATAGGAGGGGTTCAAATCAGCCAATGAATGAAGATTTGTAGGAGAAGCAGAATAGACCCAAGAAGCAGCAGTGAATCCAAGGTAAAAGAATTGAAGACAGAAACAAACGAGAGTTCTAATTAACAAAATCATAGAATATATTGAAGGATTAATGAAAATTGTATTACTTTTAAGAAAAATCAGAAAAAAAAGTCAAAAAAAATCAGGATACAATGGTTGGCTGGGTGATCCTAAATATGGACTTGGAAACTGATTTTACAAAAGAAGCACTTTGACTGTGAAATATCTTCATTTATACCAAGGAATGTTCAATGATTTATACCGTACTCTTCAAAGAACTATTCCTCATAAACTCATGAATCTCAAATCGATGAAGCCTTTCACAAGAGGATAATTCCACTAAGGGAATTCTGTGGATAATGTTCCTTTCTCCCATGAAATACTACTAGTCTATTTATGTGGAAATTCATTTAGCAAAGAGATTTGATCAACTTACTTGTATTTACTTACCATTTACTTATACTTGGTTTTATCCAGAATCTGAATGAATCTCAGTCCAACTGCAGGAATTCTTTCCCTCCCTATTCACAGCTCCCCAACCACTAGCCCGGTTGTCTGCTCACCTTCCCTTTTCAAGAGATTAGTAATTCTCTACAACGTTTTGGTGTCTAACCTTCCATAACTTTCTTTAAACGCATATGTGACTATTTATATATATTGACCCCAAATGAGTCTATACTTTGTGTACATTCATAAATATAGATATGAATGTATATAAACATGTAGAATCATGTATTTTTCATGCATACTAATGTAATTTGAGGCTTTCTTCTCATAATTATATTTATAAGAGGTTTATTCACATAATTCTTATACTTTAACCTTCATTGATTGTACAGTGTCAACTGTGAAGGATGTAAGAGCATATTTACAATTTAAATGTAAGTCATGGATACTAGCAGAACTCAAAAGCCTCAGAGTTCGGGACAGAAGGAGTTACTACTAACAACAGTGAGGACTGCCTAGTGATTCCCAACTTGTGGATCTTGACACCTCTAGGAGTCAAACAACCCTGCCATAGGTGTCAGCTAAGATGATCAGAAAACACAGATATTTATATTACAATTCATAACAGTAGCAAAATTACAGTTATGAAGTAACAACAAAAATAATGTTATTGTTTGGGTCACCACAACATGAGGAACTGTATTAAAGGGTTGCAGCATTAGGAAGGTTAAGAACCACTGGAGTAGAGTATGAGAATTTGTACCAGTTCCCTGACCTCAGATTCCTACAAAGCAAACAAGAAATTCCTGTATAAGGTTGAGTTAAGGTTGAGTTACCTACAGTTGCAATTTACTTCTGTGCTGACAGGAGATAAATGACTTACTGGAGAATAAACAAACATTGTCTGTGCTCCAGAAGGAGATGGCATCTCTGTCCAACGATGCTCATTATGCAAACATTCTTGTCTACCATGAAGTGTTGGAAAGTCAATGACTGGACAGGATTTGTTCTTGCCTCTCAGAGGATGTGTCTTTGAGACAATCTTGGTCCCAAGTGACCCAAAACAAGGTACAAAAAATTCAATGTACAATGGGAACAGAGCATATTAAAACAATCCAGAAATTTGGGTTAGGAACCAAGGAGGTTCTGGTAAACTCTCTCCATTGTGTAAATCTTTGTATAAATGTAAATGAAGTTTCTGCTCAGCTTGTCCACATTAGAATATGAACCTACAGCCTCATATTCATTTTCAATGTGGTGTACTCATTCCATTTTATTCAGCAGAGTCACTTTGCTTGCTTTTGCTGTGTTTTAATTAGTTATTTGGTTTGGGATATTTTGAGATAAAGTCTTACTAGTTTGGAACTCACTATGTAACCCAGGCTGACCTCAAATTCGAAACCGCATCCTAATTCAGCTTTGTAAATGACTTTCCTCTCCTCTCCTCTCCTCTCCTCTCCTCTCNTCTCATATAATATGGATATATTAGAGGGAGGAGTGATAGGCAGTCAGCAAGCTTAATATTAAAGTGCATCAGCTCTTTCAACACTAAAAGTAAAATATTGCTTCTATTTGAGACAACCGTAGCCATTTAAAATCCAGCATTTTAAAAAGTAAGAAATAATACAGTTAGAATCCAATAAACATTATTTTTATCATGGATAACATTGTAAGCATATATGAAAATTTTCTTTTAAGAAGTGAGAGCAGTAGCTCAAAATGTAATATATAGCTTTTAATTTTCTATTGTTATTTATAAATGATGTAAAGCATATTTTTAAAAAAAGATTTCAAACTTTGAATGAATCGTTAAGCACAATTAATGAAGGACAATGCAATCAGACCTTGAAGGACTTTCTTTTCTAATACTGTGTGCTTTTCTCCCAGATTGTCACTTGTTTGCAATGTGAATTAAAATAAGCTATGTATATTAGACCTACATAGCAAGTTGAGGAGAAATTAGAAATACATCAAAACTGTATCCTTTGAAAAAATTTTCCTTGGGGAAAAAGCCAAGAATCCCTTTCCATTCCTTTCTGGTGATGTACAGCGTGTGTACAAAAAACAGCACTCTAATGAAGATGAGGTCAGTAGAATCAAAACCCAGTGCCATTGTCCTTGGCTTCTCAGTCAGCCCTCAT
>LOJH01015047.1:2035-13570 GCA_001685095.1 Ellobius talpinus | reverse complement strand
AAGAAAGAAAGAAAGAAAGAAAGAAAGAAAGAAAGAAAGAAAGAAAGACCTGTGTCACTTCAGAAGAACACAGGAACAGCAAATTGAAGAGTTACAATTGTAGGGACTGGGGAGACAGCTCAGCCTGTCAAGGGCTTGCTGCACAAATGTGAGGGTCTCAGCTCAACCTCCAGAATTCATGCAAAAATAAAGAGAAGGTCAGGTGAGGGTTAGGGATAGGGTTAGGGTTTGTTTGACATCTCTACTCTAGGAAGCGGAGGCAGGCAGAGTTCTCTGGCTTCCTGGATGCCAGCCTAGCCTACCTCACAAGCCATAGACCAATGAGAGACCCTGTCTCAAAAATAAGGCAGACGTCACCTCTTGAGGAATGGCCCTCAAGGCTGTCTTCTGGCCCCCAAACACACATACAGGCACATGTACAAGTGCATCCACACACACTGTTACCCATGTGAAGGTGTGAATGCATATACACACCAGCAAACGCATACATGCATGGACACATGCATGCATGGACGCATGCATGCATGGACGCATGCATACACACACACACACTTGCTTAAGCTAGTATTGTAGTGGCATTTCATTTATATTTTAATAAAAAAAAGCTTACCTAAGGGTCAGAAAAGTAAAACAGCCACACTGGCCAGCCTTACAGACAAGGCAGCAATGACACACACCTTTAGTCCTAGTAGCCACACTAGTTGCCATAGAAACCAGGCAGTAGTGCCTTTAATCCCAGCCCTAGAGAGGATTATAAAATGGGGGGGGGAGACAGCTCTCAGACACAGTCTCATTCTGAGATTCCTGGAGGCAGGATCGCCATTTTTGCATTTTTGGACTGAGGTCAAGTTAAGAGTCAGTGGCTGGCTGATTTGATTTGCTTCTCTGATCTTCAGGTTGAACCCCAATATCTGTCTCTGAGCTCCTAATAATTGTGCTTCAAGTTAGTGATAAAAGGATCAAAATTCTTTAACATTTCTCACAGTGCATTCCTTGGTCCTGGAAAGTCAGTACCATCAGAAATGTATAAGAAATCTCTGCTTGACTCCGTCTCAGACCTACTGGCTTAAAGACCCTGGGTCTGGGTTTTGGTCCAGGTTTTAGCAGGCACAGGTGATTCTGCAGCACATTAAATTTGGAGAACCGCTGCCTTGGTGAATGCAGAAGTCCCTGAGCACAGACGTACGTCCTGACTCAGAGCTTCTGTGTCTTTGTTTTTGTTGTGTAAAAATGTTCTGTTGTGGTAGAGATAAGCAGATGTGAAACCATAGGCAGAGCAGTTGTGTCAGCTGGGGTGTGTGTGTGTGTTCCACCTACTCGTGCAGGTTTGTGGTCCGAGGTCTTAGTGACAGCCCTGCCACATCCTAAGTCTTTGGTGCTGCCCAAATCCTGAGCAGCACGAAGGACTTTAGAGAAAGGGCAGGAGAGGAAATGTGTGTCTTCTCGCCAGATTCCCTTCTTGGCCCTTTAAAGAGGCAAAGTGAGCTTTCTGTGAGGAAGTGGTGGTGAGGAGGTAACTTTTGGTCCAAACTACCATTTATCTTAATTTAACACTTCCCCCCACTTCCAGAAAACCTTCTGACAACTGAATGCAGGGTTTTCCCCAGGAGAAAGGATAGCAACAGAGCAGAGAGAATGGAACACAGGAAAGGAAGTCCTCCAGTGAGCCTGCTCCTGACCTTGGTAACTCCTAAGCCTATGGAAAGCATCCAGAAGATTGTGCAGAGAATGCGGCTCAGACATGCTGGCCAAGGGAAGGAGCCAGAAGGTTTCTTGCCCTTGATTCATTAATCACTACTTACAAAGTGGCCTAAGGTGACACTAGTTCCAAGAACTTCTGTTCTGCGCCTAAGAAAGGTTACTATAAACTACAGCCAGATGCACACAGAAACAATGGGCACCAAAGGAGTCATGGACGGCTCTTCAGTCACGCTGTGCATTCAAGGGCCGATGACAGTGTGTAATCCAGAACCTCAGCTTGACAAATGCAGGCTTAGGCCCTGCTTAGCACAAAGTTTATTTTGGTTTATTCCAGAAGCAGCGAAGAAGTTTCTGTAAATGTGATTAAAACAGGGAAGAAACGTGTGCACACATGAGCCTCCACAGCATCCATGACTTGGGTCCTCAGTTCCATGGTCTCCCCAGCTGCACCAAGGGCCTACTCCGGTGGGCCCATTGTGTTTCTTCCGTGCAGAAATGCCTCATTCTACCGAAGCCGACACCGGCTTTAAAGCCCATAGCGGGCGCCTTTTGAGCTGACGAGAAAACAGCAGCGCGTTTGACCTGCCCAAATGAAGAGGTTGTCTTCTTCAGACCCAAGGTCAAGACTATATTCCTTCAGTTCTCTGTTTTGGCTTTTTGAGACAGGGTTTCATGTGTAGTCCTGGCAGTCCTGGAACTCGCTCTGTACACCAGGCTGGCCTCGAACTCTGAGATTCACCTGCCCCCACCTGCAGAGTGCTGGGATTAAAGCCATGAGCCATCACTGCCAGGCATATCCCTTTCAGTGTTACATTTTCCTAAATATTGCTTATGTGTGCTTTCTGTACCCCACTAATCACACCTAGAGAGTGGCAGCTGGTCTAGCCCCTTCAAATGAGTTGCCACCTCTACTGCATGTTCTGCTCTCATTGAGCATTGCCTGTTAGTTTCGCAGCAGACTTCAGGAGATGTGATGGACGTTGCGTTGGAGCTGTCGCGTGCAGCTTGCTGAGAAGGCTCCTCTGAGTAAACTCTTCTCCTTTTAAATCCAAGCTTGTTTGGCTCAAAGTGTCTTCCAAAGCCCCTTGCCTGGAGATGGGATGGTCCCCCTAACTTTGTGACGGGGAGGAAGAAACTACAGAGTCCTTGAGTGAAAACATTGTGCCCTTGAGAGCAGCTAGAAGGTGAGCCGTTTCCAACAGGGGTTACTATTGCTTACCCGGTGATATAGAAACACCTACCCCAAAGTCAGAAGTTCAGCCAGGGGATGCGTATCCACAGAGAAGGCTCTGTGAGAATATCAGACGGCTGCCTCCACTCTGCAGTTTCTGCTGGACGTTTGCACCATCTCTACCTGTTTCTATTCGTTCTTTCACTTGGAAGCCTTCCCCATGGGGACACTCTGCCCTACCTGGGACTAGAACTCCAGCTTTCAAGGGGCTTCCCAAGTTGACTTCTAGCAGATGTTTTCAATTTCAAGAAGATGATGTTTTGTTATGTATGCATGTATGTATGTATGTATGCATGTATGTGTGTATGTATGTATGTATGTATGCATGTATATGTGTGTATGTATGCATGTATGTATGCATGTATGCATGCATGTATGCATGCATGTATGTATGCATGTATGTATGTACCTACCTATCTATCTTACTATTCTTTTTATTTTGGCTTCCTTAACAAACTCATTCATTCAAAACCAAAAGTATGACTGTTCTAGATCATTCTCAGGACCATACGAAACATGAGGGAATAATGCTGCTGACTGAACTGCACCCAACCCAAATTCGCATACTGAACCCCAGTTCCAAACATGGCTGCCCTTGAGCCAGGGCTGGTAGAAAGTGATTGAGGTTAAATGAGATGGTCATTGTGGGACCCTTGGAAGCAGAGACTCTGGAGAAGGTGCTCTCTCCACTCTGTGAGGATTAAGCATGAGGGTAGCCCTCCGAGAGCCAGGAAGAAAAGCCTCACAGGAGCTGAATAACTCATTGCCTTGATCTTGGACTAGAAATTATAAAAAATAAAAAAAAATCCTGTTGTTTTGTCATCTGTGGCATTTTGTCATAGCAACAACCTGAGGACACAAAAGCCACACCTACTGGGCCTAGCATGTCATAGCAACAACCTGAGGATACAAAAGCCACGCCTACTGGGCCTAGCATGTCATAGCAACAACCTGAAGATACAAAGCCACGCCTACTGGGCCCAGCATGTCATAGCAACAACCTGAGGATTCAAAGCCATGCCTACTGGGCCCAGCATGTCATAACAACAACCTGAGGATTCAGAGCCATGCCTACTGGGCCTAGCATGTCAAAGGCTCTCAGCTATATTTTGCAAGATGCAAAGTTAGAAAACTTTGATTTGAGGGTTAAAGTAGTTTGATTTACATCTCCAGGGTATTTTAACAAGTTTGGTAAACTCTTTGAGGATATCTCATTTAGAAAATTTGAAGGCTGCACTCCCATCCAGATATAGTAGTTTTAAAAAGGTTGGCACTGATCCATCAACAGGTTTAAGCTTAAACTTCCTCCTGAACTCGGGCAAAAGAATGCTTCCGTCTGTCTGTCTGTCTGCCCTGTGGTGCAGACAGGAGTTCCCCATTGGTTTCTTCAAAAGGTCTCTCCATGAGAAAAATGGTGCAGCAAGGCAGAGTCCCTGGCAAGCTGTGCTTCAGGGAGCAGAGGGGACCTGCATGTTGGGACCCCAGGGATTCCAAAGAGTGACCATCAACATACATTAGGAACAAATATTGGGAGTTTTATTTTTTTAATGCCTTTTGAAAAACACTATAAAATATCTGCTTAAACTTTAAATTTTAAAGGATCCATTTCAATTGTCATTTTGGCATGAGTTATGACATGCAAAAGACAGCACACTAATGTGCATATTTAAATTATAAATAACCATGCCTATGTTGGAAATACATTTTCAAATACATTATCAAAGCTCCTTCCCTGTTTGCTCTATGTAATTAAAATATATAAAAATCATTTCTCTCAGGTCTGAGGTGGTGGGAAGATGAAACCAGGAAAAGAAAGCCTAAAAACTAAATTTTAAAATCTGTCAAAAGAATGGCAATTCCAGGAAGCTACTGTTCTCCTGTTTCTCTCTCTGCCCTCCTTGTTCTTCTATGAGACATCATGGTTTTACTTTTAGGCCAAAAAGAAGTCTATATAATACTTATTCTTCTTTAAAAAAAAAATCCCAGCAACAGGAAGGCTGAAGCAGGAGGATCACCAGTTCAAGGCCAGCCTGGGCTATAAAGCAAGAAAGACCTTGTCTCAAAAAAAAGAAAAAAAAAGAAAAGAAAAAAGAACTGATCTACTGATCTAGGAATGTTGCCAGATCCACTGGTCCAGAGGGTTTCAGTACCACGGCAGCTCTGGCGATGACCAAGCCCTCTGCTTAGTCTCTCCAGGGACATGGAGAGAAAGGTCTGCCCCGGGAACTGGTACCATTGTCTGGAAAAAAAAACCAAAACACTCTGCTACACTAGATACCCATAAAAATCGACTTCTCCTTTTAAATATAAATCAGAACCCTAAGATCACCCAAAAAATGAGAGAAACTACCCACCTTAAGAAGAAATTCCAAAACAGAGCCATTGACTTTTGAAGAAATAGAGTAGTAAACAGAAGAAAATGCCATGAAAACCAGTTTAACGTACTTTATATTAGTGCATTAATAATGAGAAAGTGAGGATGTCTACATGCATATGTATATAAAACAAGTTTAAAAGTAAGCATATAATTCTAGAAATAAAAAAAGTTTTCTAGAAATCAAATTGCCTAGAAATAAAAACTAAAGACCAGACTATGAGACATGAGTGGCCAATCCATGAAGTCTAACTTTCTCTTAATAAGAATAGCAGAGAAAATGAAGAGGAGAAAGTACGTAGAACACAGCTGAGCAATGGGCCTTCTGCTCGTGTCGTGATAAACTAAACCACACCTGGTGTGTCCCAGCTCCAGCTGCAACCTCTCGAATGACAGGCAAGAGGTGAGTCCATTTCAGATACCAGACAATGGCCCATGGCACAGTGACTTCTATGAGAAGGGAATAAATTAGAAGAGTTCCTCCCACGACTGCTCAAGCCTACTCCAGACAGTGTCTATCCCTGGTCCAGGGAAGAAGGAAAGCCCAGGGTGGGTTGGGGTTGAAGGAGAGTTGAGAGGAGTCCAGAAGGGCTAGACAGGTTTCACAGGGCACGGCACTGGAAAGAGATGAGCTACATGCTAAGAGAAAGCTCTGGAGAGCTGCAACAGGCCTTCAAAATTAATTCAGCTACATACAAATCAAAGATGAGAGCTCCATCCCCAGAACCAACACAGAGAACTCAGTACTCCCTGATCATCAGGTGTGGTGCTGAAGCGGACTTGCCCCAATAGTAGGGCAGTTTGCCCGGCATTAAACACTTATCTAATTCCACCCAACAAAAGTGAGCCTTGAAATGACTAAGCCATTTCCATGTAACTTAACTACACCCTAAAACAAAACCCAAGCCTGTTTATAGGTATACAGCAATCCCAGCACTCAAGCAAATTCTATAATCCTTGGGTTTTGGTCAATAATTACCAGGAACTACAAGAGACAGAAAATGCAACCTATAGTGGGAGAAAAGTCAGCAGAATTACTAGACTGGGGTTACCAAAGGCTGGGGAGGTGGCTTCGTGGGTAGATCACTTGGCTTTGCAAACATGAGGCTCAGAGTTCAGATCTCCAAGTACCTACATGAATGCTGGGCAGGTGTGATGGCCTCCTAGAAGCCCAGGACTTGGGGTTCTCTTGATAGGATTCTTGTAGTATGCTGACCAGCTAGACTAGCCAGAATTGATGAGCTCCGGATTAAATATGAGATCCTGCCTCTAGAGAGATCGATGGAAGACGACACCTGCCATCAACTTTGGGCTTACACATACACTCGAACCATTGCACACACTTATGCTCACACATTGAAATATACGTACACACATGCACGGATATGACACACACATAAAAGAGGGTGCCAAAAACTACCATAAAAGGAACAACTGATGGTTTTCTAAACTTGTGGAAATTGTAAACCCACAGATCAAGCTCAAGAACTTGTACAGGCTTTTTCTTTTGGGGCCACCAACCAACTCCTAACAACCAACTCATGACACAGAGACTTCTTATTAGTTATGAATGTGTGACCTTAGCTAAGCTCGTTTCTAGCTAGTTCCTTTAACTTAAATTAACCTGTTTCTCTTTTTGTAGATTTTGTTTTGGGGCCTTTTCCCTTTTCTTACTTTCTTGCTGTCTCTATGTCTGGCTGGCTGGTGGCTACCTGGTTTCTGGCCCTGGGCATCTCCCTTGTTCTCCCCTGTCTTCTTCCATTCTTCTCGTCTCTCAAGCCTAGAGTTCTATTTATTCTTTCTACACCAGCCCTGCCTATCCTCCTGCCTAGCTACTGGCTGCTTATCTTTTTATTAGACCAATCGGGTGCCTTAGGCAGACAATGTGAAACAGAAGCAACACATCTGTGCATAACTGAACACATGTCCTTACATCATTAAACAAAGGCAGCCTAAACAAAATTAACAAACCTTTACACAGTTAAAGTAGTAGTATTCACAACATAACAAAGATAACACATCTTTGCCTAGTTAAAATAATATTCCACAACAAGAAACTCTGAGCACAAAATTAATACAAGGTAATTTTCTCTAGTATTTCAAATACAAAGGGCCCACTGTGGGGTTGTCTCTGACTGTTTGCCTGTTTTTGGGACCCTTTTCCTCCTCCTGGGCTTCCTCATCCAGCCTTACTATGAGGAGATGTGCCTAGTCTTATTAAAATTTGATATTCCTTGTTTGGTTGATATCCCTGGGAGTCCTGCCCTTTTCTGAAATGAAAGGAGTGGATTTGGGGAGAGAAGGTATGGGGAAGATTGAGAGGAGAGGAGTGAGGGGAAGCTGCGGTTGCGATGGAATATGTGAGAGAAAAAATGTAAAAGAGAGAATGGGCTCTCTGGGTGCCAGCCAGGTGTCTAAAAGGACCGAGCGGATGCCATAACAGGCTGCTTGGTCCTCTCTCAGAGATCAGGCCTGAGTTTCCTGAGACTGAACAAGCAGTTTCTGAAGAAGAGCCACGGATAAAGGACAGTCAATCTCCAACACCCCAACAGCCAGGAGGAGCCTGGTCCATGCAGGACTAGGCCAGGCCAGGCCTGAGCCAGCCTCCATAGCCCCTCAAGGACAGGGCATGGGGCTTGTTCAGGCCTGAACAAAAGTTAAAAACGGTAGCCCAGACTAACCCCTGACTAGCCCTAGCCAATTAGAAAGCACTAATATGATTTCCACTTGCTTAAGCTAATCATATCTAAAATGACCTAACTTCCTTAGACACACCCCCTAGTAAGGCTTAAAAGAAGCCCCGCCCCTCTGAAGCCATGCTCCTTCTGAAGCCACGCCTCCCTCTCAGAGTTGCTGCCATCTTGCCTTTGTGTAGGATGGCAGCCCTCAGCATGCTGGAATATTAATAAAAAGACTCTTGGTTTTTGCATTGGATCTGGTCTCATAGTGGTCTTTGGGGGTCCTGACTCTGGGCACAACAGTGTCCACACAACAGTCAGGCAAACTGAAGCACCAACCGAGCCTTGACACTGACAATACAGGCCCGAAGCAAAGGGAGGCAGCACTCTTGGCACCCCGTCTCCCCAGCAGATCAGCTCAGCAGAAGTCAGGGTGTGGGCAGGGAAGACAGGAGGACGGAGAACACCAACTATTGAATTGTCCTATGCCACAGCATGTGCTGAGGGCAGGGCACTAAATGTGATTTTTTTTTAAGCTTGAGGTAACACTGCGACATTGACTAAACACTGACATTGACTGGAACTCTTGCCCAGAACAAAGCAAGCAAACGGCAGGGACAGAAAGACACATGTCAGGGGCTGAAGAAAAAATGGACCTGAGAAAATACAGACTGTGAGTCTGGAGAGATGGCTCAGTGCTCGAGAGCATTTGTTTCTCCTGTAGAGGATCTGGGTTCCCAGAACCCACACAGCTGCCACAGACATCTGTATCTCCAGTTTCAGAGGATTGGACACCCTCTTCGGACCTCCCTGGGCACCAGGTACACATGTGGTGCACACACATACATGCAGACAAAACATTCAGACACATAAAATAAACTGTTAAAAAAATAAAAGATAGTTCTGGACAATAGTAACGCGTTTGCTTATGAATGATAGTGGAAAGGTTGGCTTCTGGAAGGGATGGAGAAGATGCCTCCCTTCAAGCTGGGAGACTGGAGAATGCTGGCCTGTTGATGAGAAGGAGCAAAGAGGAGAGGACACGATGGGAGAAAGGGGACAGTAAGCTTTGGGAAACCGCCCCTTGGAGGAAGGAGACTTCCCAGTAGAAACTGAAGGACAGATGCCTGTGAACCCGGGTTCTAGTGATAAGGAGACCTGATCTGGGAACTGCTTCTGGTTTTCTAGAAAGTACAAGTTGGGCAGGAGAAGATCTGCTGAGAATGAGAGAAGACGCGGTGTGCAGAGGTTGATGTGAGAGCAGGTTGTTATTCCAGCCACCAGAGGATGGAGACCGAAGGTTTTCTCACAGGCGTTCCACATCCTTCAGGTTTTCTCCAACAGAACCAGGTCTCGCCTGTGCCCTTCTAAACAGAGAAGCTATAGTCATGACGGCCAGGGTAGCAATAACCAGTGTTTGCTGAGGACCGAGGACTGCTCTAAGCTCTTGGATGCATTAATTTAAGCCACTGGGACAGAGGCACTGCTGGGTTCTCATAAAGAAGACTAAATAATTTGCCCACAGGCTTATAGAGCTGGACTACCCCACCAACCCAAGCTGACTTCAGAACACGTGTGTTTTAGGGATCCATGCTTACCTGTTGGAAAGGGGTACAGCTGTCCGCACATGAAGACAACCTTTTTTTTCACTGCTTTACTGTGAGTCCTCAGCCAGCTTCAACCTCTCTTCAAGCTACGCTGAAAACAGGCTTTCCGATAACGCTGCCCACAGCGCTCAGAACCGTGGCCTCGTCTCTCAGGAGTCATTCTACACCCAGTCTCTAAGACCTCTTATCCAGGTCCCCTTCACTAGCCCAGGGGCCAAAGTAACAATGTTTCTGCTTCCCCACCACCACCTTAGCCCACACACACAGCCCAGTGCCTGCTGGGAAAGAAAACTCTGGAGGTTTCCGAGTAGATCTGCTCAGATGACCCTCTTACCAGCCTGGAGCTAGTGCTGACACCAAAAGGCGTGAACTTGCCCATGGATTTATGTATTTTTGGAAGGTAACAGAAAGACCGCTTCTCACTGGGGTACACACAGGTTAGAATTTCTAATGAAATGAAGGGCTCATTTGGGTGCAATGAAATTTGCCTTGCATCATTAAGCAAGAAATACTTAAGGAAGTAATATTTAATATGTTATTTCTGCAAATGAACTGAAAACTAAAGACGATACTGTTAATGGCAGAACTGACCCTTCTACTGCTTATCTGCACACAAAGTAAAAACTGTGAGAATCTAAGCAGACCCTCAAGTCAGGGGAAAAAGTCAGTACAAAGACCACCTGGGAAATGTATGGACCTTTTTCATTGACCTTTCACTTTCTCCTGGTTACCATTCATCCTGACATATTAGCCGGTCACAGTAGGAAGCCATCATATTAGGACGACATCTTCCTTAAAAGGAAACACCTACAAATTTTCAGAAGTTGAGTCACTAATACTCATTCATCTGGCTCCTTACAAAATCTCACAACTGCTGACAATATTCAGAGGTTGCTTTGAAACTTCTTAAAAGGATAAAGTTTTTAAAAACGTGACACGGGTTTGCCTTGCTACAATGTGTTGTTAAACTAAAACACATCCCTTTGTCAGCGGTTATTAGAAGGCATTAATACAGCTGAAGGCAGGAAAGGGTCACACTCCATGGCCACTGTTTCCCTTCCGTGCCCATGTGCGGACGTCTCCAGCGTGGGCTTTTCAAAAGTGAACGCCAGGAGTCACCAAGGTTACACACTCAGTAGCAACTCGCTAGTCCAATAAAAGGTTTTCATGCCCAGATCTTGGTTCCTAAATCATTCCATCAAAAAGGAACCAGGAGCCCCTGGAGAAGGGCTGACTTCGAGGCTGGGCAAGAGCAGCTGACGGCACACTGGCACAGCTGCGGCGAGTCAGAGCGTTCAAGGGCCGGGGTGGGCGGTTGTGAAAGCTCTACCCGCCCCTAAAGAGAGGGCAAACAGCCAACACGGTCATAACTCCCTCACATTAAATGTTTCAGACCTTTTGAGTGCATGTTTCTCAAAATAAAAATTCAACCTATTCCACCAATTATTTTTAATTGAAAAACTTTTACACAGTATATTTTGGTTATGTTTTCTCTCCCCCAATTCTTCCCAGATTTTCCCTACCTATCCATGGCTATGGTCTTTTTCTCTCTTTCTTAAACAAATGAAAGCAAGAAACAATAACAGAAATCAAAATATACAAGCAAAAAAAACCCAGCAAGATTAAAAAAATGCCCAAAGTGAGACAAAAAAATCTAAAAGATACCATTAAGTTTGTTTTGTGTTGGCCAACTGCTTCTGAGCACAAGGCCTACTGGGAAGTGTGGTTATATCCAATGAGGCTGGGTGGTAGTGGCACACACCTTTAATTCCAGTACTTGGGAGGCAGAGGCAGGTGAATCTCTGTGAGGTCAAGGCCAGCCTGGTCTACAAAGTAAGTTCAAGGCCAGCCAGAGCTCTTACACAGAGAAACCCAGTGAGACTCCATTAGCAATAAATAAATAAATAAATAAATAAATAAATAAATAAATGAATGAATGAATGA